>LJIJ01001083.1:0-57824 GCA_001718145.1 Orchesella cincta
AATAATTTGGATTTCATAGAAATATTCGATTTTTAAAGTTCCGACATACGCTCTCTTAAAAATCCTAAAAAGTATGACAATCAAGAGCAAGTTAAGTACCATTTTCTTGCAAAAATACTGTCCTTCGACCTCGGAACTGTATAGCTACATACCTGCCTATAAATATATATAAACGGAAAGTTATGTTCGGGTCATTGACCTAACAACTGGAGGACTAGTCATCTTCACGTGACTTAAATACGTGATGGTGCGTGTCATCGTGGGACGCCCTTCAAGAAAATTCCTTAATTTATTCCTTAATGAACTTATTTTGGTACTTTGAAGTTGTTCGTTTGAACAAATCGGATGTTTAATGGATTATTATAAAATCCATTGTAGTTACCTTCTAAATCAGACACAGTCAGGTAACTGCTTTGAATAATTTGACTTAAACGTTTTTCGATATGATTATAGAATTTACCTACAACAACAATAAAAACAACAAATATTACAAGTAAACCGCTACTTGAAGATATTTTGACAATGCATTTAAAGATATCTTTACAACGTTGACACCAAACATAGTCCTGACTCAGCACACTCATAATGCTATACTCACCGGAAATAAAAAATGGCATAGTTTAGAAATACTTCTACAGCTTTCAAGTTAAACTCAAAATGTGAGGGGGGTCTAAACAGTGCTGACATTTCGTTACGTTTGGTATGGACCAGACCCAATATACCCTTAGGTATAGACCCTAAGAAGCAAGTTCGCAACTTGGCTTATTTAAAGTCTAAGGAAACCTTTGGGAAGCCTAAAAAAGCCGAAACACAGATGAGAGGCAAGCATGCATTCAAAAACTATTGATATCAATGCCATGATTAAAATGTGCTTCAGATATATCGTAATTTTGTAAGTTCCAGATGCCAAACTAAATTACCTCGTATGATTCGATATAGTGTTCGAAGTAATGTAACATTTTAATTAGGCATGTTTATGATTGAATCTTTTTTCCATAACTACTTGAAACTCATCAATAAGTACAAACCAGAATAAAAAACTTCAGCTGATTTCTCTTTATATATAAATCCAGAAATTTGTATTCTACTCGTTGTTATAGGCGGGGGCTATGTGATTTGCGCCAGAACTTAAATCTTACTTTGTTTATGTTTCGTTGGATTTCATCCCATTACACTTATACATTCTGTGATAAATAAAATACGCATTTGGTTACTCCGACTTCACAAGTTTAGCATTGAATTCAGCAGTTAACTACGTTTACTGTCAGCTTAAAGATGGACAGAAAATTACTTTTTCGTCAGTTCTGAAACTGTCTGAAGTCGATTACGTGGACTTCATGCAGACAGTCCATATGGACTACCCACTTCGATCACGAGAACTCACAAACAAGATAACAAACTACTGGAAAGGTCAAGAGAACAAGATTGTTAAGGTAAGCTTTCTTTCTATACTTTCACACCCTGCATACAGTTAACGTTACTTGTTACCTATAATCATATAATTAAACAAATTGAATAATTTACAGCAAAATGCAAGGAATCTCTGCTCAGGAATCTCAACAAAGGTAAAAGTTACTGACATTTCACATTCAAGTAAAAATTTAACAGGAATTAAGTTAATTTCCCTTCTTCTCAATCTAGCAACCTGGATCTGAAGTTCCAAGCAGTGGCCAGGGAAGTAAACTGGCGTCGAGTCTTCAAAAAGTGAGTTGTTCACGGGATCTCCCGAAAGTAAGATAACATTTGGATTTTATCACGTGCATCTCTTGATAACTTGTAAATAAGACTAACATTTGTGTTTGTCGTAGAAAACTGCGAGTGGTGACAGTGCCTCGGGAAGCAAACCAGAGACGAGTTCACTTTTACCATGGCAGAAAAGCGCTTGGAAGGTGAGACACCCAGTTGATGAAAGTTCAACAAACAGATGATCTTGATGATATGCATGAGTGCTAATTTAATGTGTTTGTTTTATAGACTGGTTTATCTTTCGTGGAGACAAAGTTCCTGAAAAGGGTCAGGTCTTCATGGATGTCGAGAAAGTCACGATGAGAAAGAGACCGGGAGCAAAATCACATGAACAGAAGCAGCTACGATAAGTCTCGTTAATGGTGATGGAAAGGTGATTCTGTGGGGCTTTATAAACGCAATGACCGACATTTGCCAATATGCGCCTCGCATGACCAACCTTAATCGGACCAAAACTGGAAGTTGGCGTCGACTTGGAAGTGGTATGAAAAATTAATTAAAAGAAAAGCAAAGCCATAATATACAAAAAGTAGACAGGAAAATCTGATATTTTTATTTGTATATCAGGTACACATGTGCCTGAAGATTTCTCTTGCTGGGAACCAATTGGTTGGAGTATCAGTGTCAAATGACTTACAAAGCTTGGATTGGAAACACGATGACATCCTCGACT
The DNA here is from genome assembly GCA_001718145.1 of Orchesella cincta. Lineage (NCBI taxonomy): Eukaryota > Metazoa > Arthropoda > Collembola > Entomobryomorpha > Orchesellidae > Orchesella > Orchesella cincta. The sequence continues at coordinate 2,420 of LJIJ01001083.1, forward strand.
TACAGCACCACTTCCACGATTCCAACAAACAGGGTTTTGGTCTGGGCCACATCGTTCAAAAGCTGCTGTCGAACAGATCGGGCTTCCAGGTTGGGCACCACTACGCCATCGATGACGCAAGAATGACTTTAGCTGCTTACAATAAGCTGGTAGAGCTGCAAAACCAACATGGAGCTCTTCAAAAGGCTAACGAGAAATTGGCTAATTCAAGAAAGGAGTATAACCAATCAAAACCTAAAATGTCCTCCGAGAAATGTAGTTGTAAGTGATTAGTGAAAAGTAAATTGAATTTTGTAATACAATACAACTTATACTCTAAATAAATATTGACTTTGTGTCGTAATAAAACGTTACTGTAAAAAGAAACACGACTTGATTTGCTTTTCAAGCCACTGCTTTTTCATTTCTGTAGCATAAAAGTGCCATACACAACACTTCATAAGATTTTGTTTCCTACGGTTGCAATTAGTTAAATCTTACAAAGGATCACGACTGTATTTTCATCTACGGCCACTGCCTATAACTAACTATCCTATGGACACCTAGCCGCAGTTATTTATTCGAAATGGATATTAGACTACTTGTTCGGTTCAAGAAAAACAAATTAGCTAGACGACTTTTTCTAACAAACTTTTTACGGGATAGGGCGATCAAAGGAGTGTTCCAATTGGACTTTATTCCTCCAGATCGGGCACTGTTTCTCTTTCGATTTTACAACGAGGATATCAGGACTTTGCGACGATTACTCTTAATTCCCGATGAAATAAAGCTTAAAAATCGAACCACATACAACGGATTAGAAGGTACAGTGAATTACGAATAACATTTAATACGAGGTTTTTATCGAGAATTATGAAACTGAGGAGATTTTCGTTTTTAGCGCTTTGCGTCCTGTTACGCAGACTGGCTTACCCGAACCGTTTAACGGAATTGTCGTATATGTTCCACCGATCACACACAGAGCTAAGCATGATTATAAATCATTTGTTAAAACATATCTGGAAACATTTTGGACATCTTTTGGAATCGTTTGATCAGCCTTGGCTTTCGAATGATAATTTGCAAATCATGAGTGATGCTGTGTCGGCAAAAGGAGCTCCACTTCGCAATTGCTGGGGATTTATAGACGGTAATCTCGATCGCTTTTGCTTCAACGACCACTGTTTACCACACATTTTATCTTATCTTTATCTTTATACAGGAACCGTTAGACCCATGTGCAGACCCCAACAATTTCAGCGGGCAGTTTATAATGACACAAGAGAGTTCATTCACTGAAGTTCCAATCAATTGTGGCAGCAAACGGGCTAATTGCTAATCTCTTCGTCCCATTGAGGGACGAAGACATGACGCCTTCCTACTCTCAGAGAGTAATGTACTTTCAAAAATGGAGAACATGAAGGATCCTCAAGGCAATTCCTATTGCATTTATGGGGATCCAGCTTACCCACTCCGTGAGCAATTAATGGGTCCTTTCAAGGGAAGCAGACTCACCCCTGAGGAGCAACTGTTTAACAAAAGGATGAGCATGAATCGAATAGCCGTTGAATGGGTTTTTGGTAAACTTTTGCAAAACTTTGCATTCGTTGATTTTAAAAAGAACATGAAGATGTTACTACAGCCCGTTGCGTTGTATTTCAAAGTATCGGCTTTATTAACTAACTGTCACACCTGTCTGTATGGTTCGCAAACATCAACATACTTTAACCTCTCTCCTCCTGGTATTCAGGAGTATTTAACTACACGTTAGTTTTTTACGAAGCAGTGGTCATTAAAGTAAATATGTATCGAGTCTTTAACTTTTTAATTTACAATTTATCCAACTGACAGAGGTTTAACAATATATTCAGTGTAAAACGTAAAAGTACTTATCTTCATGTGGAAGAGGTTAGAAAAAGCAGTGGCCTTATAGGTAAATATGTGTCGAGTCTTTGTTTAAATTAAATAATAAGTTAGTTGATTCAATAAAAATTTTAGTGAAACATTGATATATTCGGCAGTAACGAATGACATAAGTTATTCAGAATCTTCTTGTCGACATCGGGAAGTTTTAATTGAGCACTTAGCAATTGAAAAAGAAGTTGTTTTTCTTTTCGGTCGGATTCCGCTTTACGAGCCTCAAGTTCTAGTCGCTTTTCCTCTAAGTCCAGCTGCCGATTTTCCTTCTCACGTCGATGGGCTTCATTTTCTTCTCTTATTCTTATCTCTCGCTCCTGTAGTTCCAAACGGCGTTCTTCTAGTTTGAGAGCTTGCGTCTTTGATTCATGTTCCCTTTCGTCAGATTTCTCTAGCATTGATAAGTACTCGTCCTTCCGCAGTCGTTTTTTCTTTATTTCATAATCATCATGTTCCAGGGTATCACCATCTGGAAGAGAATAATTGTTTCTAACGCAGGGGCTTTGCAAAGTAAAGGAAGTCGTGTCGTTGCCAGTAGTCTACCTGGTTTCAACGACTCCATGAAGCCTTGCGGATTTTTTGGGCTTGAGAGGCTTCGTCTTCTGTTTTTTTGCGTTGAGATTCATCCTCTACTTCCGATGTCACCTTAACGTCGTTCATTAAATCAATGATCGTCTGTAAAAGTTGGCGTTTCTCATCATAATCTTCCTCTAATCCAGATCTATTAATCAAACAATTATTATTCAATGGTGAACTATTCCATGAAAGATGTCGCTTTGTAATTATATTGTTGTGTTACCCTTTTAAACTTTTTACATCATTTTTCTTAAACTGGTCAACAAGCAGTTGGAATCGCCGTTGAATTGCTATTCCATCCTTCACGGAAATGTTACATCGCTCATGAATCACATTCCACTTCTTGGAAGACCGTTTTCCAAACGGTTGTTCTTGAATCACCTCCCGTAGTATTGCAATATCTTCACTGGCGGTGTATTTGTGAGGATTTCTTCGACCTCTCCTTTCTTCCCCCTGTTGGATTTCCAACTCCTTCACAAGCTCGAATTTCCTCCTCTTCATCAACTATCCCAAGAATGTAACGGACCTCGTCATCCATATTGGCTAGGGGTAGTGGGTTGTTAGCTGTTAGAACTCGATTTAATTTACTTCTTAAACCACTGCTAAGTACTGATGTCGGTCAGCATCGGTTACTTTCTTACTTCTACTCGATTTCTAATCGACAATGGACTATTTTAACTACCTTTCGTCAGTTGAAACACAAGATATCTAACAATAAATTTTTTAAAGCCCGAATTTTCAATATCTCTCTCGTCATAATAAAATTATGTTGTAAGCATCACCAAATTATGGTCAGGTGTTTTCTTTCTGGCCCGCCGTTCCGCTTAAAAAATTGACCAATCACAGCAGCGGTGATAGACAAAGAACTGAGTACAATATAGTATACTCTAACTTGCTCATTTGAGTGCAAAAAACTCCCGAAAATGAGTAAAGTTTACTCAACTCAGCCAGCATGAATCCGACTTTTGAGAATATATTTTTTTTTTATTCAAATATAAACATGCCTATTAGTAAAAGGTTTACCTGCCCTGCTAAACACGCTATACTACTATGGAAAATATTTCCGTATTTTCGCGGCTGGAACAATTCTCAGCGGTATGTTCTACTGATACTTTGGACATCTTGTTCCAGGTACAAAAGCCCACAAATGAAGCCGATTGCAGATAATTCTTTAAAATGTCCAGAGGTTGCACATATGTGTATGTGTAACTCAACTTAAACTAATCAAATTCGCTTTAAAATAAATACTTCTGAAATTTTCCTGTTTCCACTTCTGCATAGCTGATTGTCCTGCTTTAAACAATCACATCTAGGAATTGAAGTTGATTTTTTAAAACCATTTTGCTGCCATTGCTTCCGCTTCGAGCCTTTAAAAAATAAACGGGATTTTAATCGGATGTCCGAAAGCAATATAAAATCAACCACTGCAATTTTCTTAACCCAGGATGCTCTCATCGAAAGGATGTTTCAATCTCATTTTTCTAATGAGAACCGTTAGACTGTCCTGGGCTCAAGAGTTTGCCACCTTCTTTTATAATACCATTATCATAAAAGGCTATTGGTAAGCTGTCAAATTCGTGGTTCTTTTTGATGTTCAACCCATTGTGTATAGATTACAGCTTACATACCAGTTGAAGCAAACTTATTTCTGCTTAATATTATGTATATACACACTTAATTTTGCACGCAGATGCGCTACAATATTCTTTTGCAGTATTTTTTAAATTAAAAAAAGAGTGCGAAATTATAAACGCTAAAAATATTCCATTTCCCCCGTATTTTAAGACGTCAAGACTAGTGATTACGTTCGGCTTATTTCTTAAATTAGGTTGTCTCAAAATATTAATTGATATTTATTTGCTCATTATAAAAAAAATTTAGCCCTATATTTTTGTTTTAAAAACTTGGGGCTAATTTTTTTAATTAAAGAAACCCATATTGTTAGTTATCCGTTTAAAGTTTCAGGTCAATTGGAAAACAAAAGTCCGGGAAATTGGCATCTCAACAAAGAATTTAACAGTAAGTACACTTATTGCAAGAGAGTACTGGGCGTCTTAAGATTTAGCCATGTCCGTCTCCTAAAAACGCTGATGAATTTTGTGCAATCAAAGGATCAATCCAATGTATCATTGGAGCTATCGATCATTATCATCATCAGCTCAGGAGACGGGCAGCTACAGTAAGAAGTACACGATAACTGTAGTAGTAAGTTAAGACACTTATTGTCTTAATTTACCTCACCAGAATGGCCTATCATGTATATTTAAATGTGTCAAATTTAAACATTGGTATTAATTTTGACTGAAATAAATTCTTAGAGGCAATCAATTTTCATATACTTGTTGGAACTTCTTGTCGGGGTGTCCTGACATACTTTAAACAATTTCCTCTTCACTAATTGCTTTTGTGTTTGAAGTTTTAGCAACGTAATAAAGAAACAGGAAAACGCCCATAATCTGGCATTTGTCGAGCGACAAATATTTTAAACACGTCATGTCAACTTTGATGGAAAAAACAACGCTCTACTTCGTGGCTATCTTCTTGTCCCACAAAGCAAACCTTCGTCTGCGTTTCACAGGACTTATACGTCTTTGTGATCCCCCGTTTATGAGAGTTCTGTTATTTTTAGTCAACAAAAGCTTGTTTCAAACAAGAGATATAGACCTGCCTGTTTAACCGAACAATTTGATTCAGCATTTCACAAAATTGTAACTAAAGGAAAATATCAAATATCTCTAACATCCCAAACCGATTCCTTCTTCCTCAAACCTCAAGAAAGGTGAATTGGCAATTATTCCCCAATTTTGCTCAAACAACCCCAATTTGTTGGTTTTGCTTATGGTAATAAAATCAAGCAAAAGCATGGAGAGCAAGACATTTTTTATACTTGAAGCATTGGTGAGTTTAGCTTTACTAGTAGCAGACGGTTACGAGTTTAAAGTTGGTCCAATCGAGGAACTGCTACATATATCGAAAATTCCAAAGAAAAACCTGGATCCACAAATGTTACGACTAAATCAAAAATTGGATGCTGACCTTGCGCCCATTGAAAACCTGAATGAAATCTTGTATCCGTTCAGACATTGTATAATTCTTATTACAAATTTCCGAGGAAAGAACTTCTTACCTATAATATACCCAGTACTTTTGAGAGAGCCTCAAGTTGCAGTCCAATCGAATCAGTTTTGGTGGTTTTTTACTTTAGTTCCAAAAGGAACGCAGTCTATGACTAATGCCTCGGACCATTCTCGCTGCAAGCACTCATCCTTCTTCTATTACAGTATTGATAACCCGTGTTTGGGCCTAGACTTCTTAAATTTCGTCATAAACTCCAAGCCATTTAGGTGCCAAGTGAACATTGGTATTGATCCACAAGAATGGTTACCTACGGGTTCGCATTTTAATTACCCTGTCAGCTTTAGTTATTATTCTTTTAAAGGAAGTGAAGGGCTAATCAAACCTTCAACAAAACCAATCAACATACTTATTAAATCTGAGTCAACTGAAAGCAATAATATGGAGCTTAATATAAATAAGCAGGTATGCCATTGGATTTCGTCCTTATTTGATTCTAATAACAAAGTCATGCTTGGTGTTTCAGAGGAGTTGTTTCTCCTAGCTCTCACTCAGTATGGTCGACAACATTTGAGAATCGTTTCCACCAGCGTAGTAACAATAAAATTAGAGGTTGACAAAGCCGGTCAATGTTTGATTGAGTTGCATAAACTACCCAGTGCGTTTAGGAATCAGTCCTTAAAAATCATGTCTGCTAAATTAGCCTGGTATTATACTAATCACATAGTAAGGCTGAAGCTTAGCCGTCGTCGTAAACGCACTATTAGTATGGGTAAAGTAACAGAACCAAATTTTTGCAATAAAAGTCCCTACTCGTTTTTGTCTTGGTTCAGGCTTGTGGATGCAGAATTATATACAAAAAGTGAAATAGAAATTTTGTTATATGAAACAGCTCTCGCTTTTTCACAGGTAGTTGTTCCAAACGCAACTTTTGAAACTTATTCATCACATGGCATAGCGTGTGCTGAAGTACCTGTTACCAAGAAGAAATTTTTTTCGGACATTTCCGTAATTACAGTAGATTTGGTCGATTTTTATAATTCAACACACCCGAGTTTCCCACTGCAAATGAATAACCCCTTGAGAGCATTCACATTTATGGGTTGCGGAAAACCCCAGCAAAAATCTTTAAGCATTGGCGAATTTGTCGCAGTATTTGACTGGAACGTGTGGATAATTATTATGATATTTATTGTGGGAGCGTTTCCACTTCTTTTTTATTTTGTGGAGAAAACCAACCTTAGTTTACGGTGCAGAACTGGTGACTTTTGTAAGGATAAATTCTCGTACAATTTATTTATTCAACCAATTGTTACTCTACTGGAGAAAGGAGAAGCCTTCACAAATAATAACCTGCAATTATCAACTTTGCGATGGATGTTAGCCTCTTTGCTGATTGCTGCTATAGTGTTGAGTAATGCATTTAAATATGACAATGTGTACAATGTTATTGCACCCAAAAAAATAATTCCATATCGACATATTAGCCAAATAATAACTGATAATTACACAATATACACGTTTCTTTCCTCAAAGACCGTTTGGAAATACCCGTGGCCTCTGGCTAACGTGACGCAAGTCACTCACGAGATTTTAGGTGCTAAAAAAGGGAAACGAGGCTCTCAGTCCATATGGATTGACTCCGAAATCAGCTTTTATAATTATTTACAGTATAGAGATTTAGAGATGGGAAAAACTTTGAAAAATGACAGTTATTTATTAGAAGAAACACAATTACATCCACGCACTAGTGACATTTTCGAGGCGACTGGCAAAGAGTTTCAAAGTGTGGACCTTGGTGGACCAATGTTTAGTAAAAGGCATTGGAGACTTTTAATTGATGCAGTTCGTTTGTGCAACAAATCTGCACTCATTCTTCAAGAAATGTTTGCAACACAATTAGCCAGAAAGCTAAGAAAATACAACGGTTTGAAGTATGTGTTTGTTGGAAAGGATTATTTTTATGACAACACCTTTGCGTTGAGGTTTAGCGGATGGATACCATTTCAACTTTGGCGAAACATTGCAGCGATGGAAACTTCGGGAATATGGCAGTGGGTGGCGAAGGTAATTTTTGCATCTGATGAAAGTAAATTCAGTGGATCGCCAGAAGTTACTGTTGAAAAGCCAACAATGAATGGAAACATTGTAGTTATATTTTATATGGTGTCTGTTCTATGTGGACTAAGTATTTGTAGTTTTGTTGGAGAGCTGCTTATAAATTATTTGATCAAAACAACCATTTTGTACGTAATTACAGAAAAAACTATTGTGTTTTGCCAGAAACTCGTTGAGAGTATTCATAGTATGTAAGAATGTATATTGAATCAAATAGTAAGGAGGTGCCCAGTAAGAACCGGACTGTGTTTGATTGGCGGTAATTTTTTAATGAGTCAACCTTTGGGGAAACTAGTGGGTTCATTTAAATGCCCATTCAATGTAGATTTAATTTCCGTGGATCGGTAACTCCTGTGGCAAGTTGTCTTTTGACAGCAAGGGAATTTCAAATTACTGTCTAAAATTGAGTTTTCAAGGCATTTTGACCATATTTGAAGTCTGATTTCTCAGAAATAACTAATGATTTCGTGAAAGTTTTATGTTTCCTTAATAAGTCTAAGAATCTCTTTGGTTCGTGTATCCCGAAGCTATACGATGTCATGTAATTACTGGTCAAGTACATCAATTTTTCGAAATATTGCAAAATTTCTTGTAACCAATTTGCCAAAATTTCGATTACGCCTCATTTATATCAATAAGCATGAATTTTTAAAAAGTAACTCCCATGATGAAACATCCCATGGTGAAATGTGATAGAAAAACATAAAAATCATATAATGTAAATGAGTCGTTTGCAAGATATTTACTGCAAATTGAAAAATCTACATGAAAGCATGCTTTTTAGGTTGATTTTTGAATTATTTTTTACACTACAGCAACTAGCCTGCGAAACTTTTACTTCTTGAAAACAGTATCCAAATTTAACGCACATTTAAATGACCCCTTATGGTTCCCAAAATGTTGACTAATTAAAAAATTACAGCCAATCAAACACAGTCCGGTTCTTACTGGGCACCTCCTGATATCTAACTATAACATTTATATCATGTCCAACTGTACTATATTGTATAACACATAAGTAAGGTAAGGTAAGGTAAGGTAAGGTATAACACATAACTTGCTATTTGACAAAACAAATACCTACACAATTGTAATGCTAATAATTATTCTCCTAATTAAAGAGACAATAAAATCACCATCACGTACTCTCTTTTCAGTTTGAGCTCAGCTCATTCGGGATGAATGCGACTAATTATAATAATAACTCAAGTACAAAATAAGAAGTATTGTATTGGTCACGTCTTTTTAACTACAACCTAGATTTGCCTGTATTAGTTTAAACTCACCACACCTCAACTATGGCTAGCTTAATAATTAAGATATTTTATTTAAAACGACTTACCAATACTTTCAGATTGGCATGTTTTGCCATTCCTAGTTTTACTGAAGAATTGCCATTTATAATGGTAAAGTAAATTACCCTTTCCGTGTTTATAAGACAATGTGTAAATACAACGATTGTCATCAGTTTGTGGCCTATTATAGACAAGTTAATACTTTCTATAAATTTCGTGTTAAGTTGAATTTGCATGATCGATTGTGTGGTACGCTAGTGAACTCGCTACATCGAACTTTTGTTAAGATGTTTTTTGTTCAAAATATGTGTTGGCAAAGCGTTTACAAATATTAAGTCAACGTCAATACACTCACCAAAATGGTAACCAAAATCATTCAACATGAACAGAATGTCTTTAGACTGAACCTCTGCTCTGGTTCTCTCTGCTTCACTCCGGGGTACATGGTGTTATGACGTAGAAATTTTCAATCATTACGTATGTAGGAGCGACCTGTTTTATCGGAACAAAACCACGGGGAAACACGTCACTGCTACACAAGAAGGATGAAAAATACCAGGTATCCATGTTTTAAATACAGAATTTCATACTCAATACGGTTCGTTTAGCCACCCGAAGAGTACCTCAAATACGTATCTTTGGTTGCACAAACTGCAGTTCAGATTCATGACAACGTGAAATAATAAAAAAGAAGAAGGCCAACACGCCCAAGATTTTCCTACAGCGAGTACTCACTTAAAAGCTTATAAATTTGGTTTGTGAACAATGTATTTGAGTCTTTTCAGCTCCGAATATCCTTACAACGTCTGGAAAATTATATCCATTTAGAAAAATAAGCCTTACAACCACCTCCTAACATCTGGAAATTTCACGCACTCATGATATAAAAAGCGTTTGCCAATACTTCTAGAGTTCGCGATGACCTACAATGACGACCGTTACGTCAAAATGCTTTCAACAATTTCCTTGTTAACGCTACACCGCGCATTGGTTGCAAGTTTGGGTTTTTAAACTATCCCATCAAAGTTTCCTGAGGAATCGACCCAAAAATGATGTTTTTATTGCATTACCCTACCATAGCTACAAAAATGCTTCTTGTAGCGAGCTGAAAGTGGGTTTATCGGATTCTACGCATTTTAGTTGATATAAAAACAGTTTTGCATGCCTGCAACTAATTGGTAAAAATTTCACTCCCAAAACCCTTATTGGCATGCTTTCCTGGATCCTAGACCACAGTGCTGCGATAATATCAGTACTTATGACACTGTTTCTGCTCTTATTTCATTTCTTTGCGATTTTCAAATTTTCAGCTTAACCTTTTTGATCTTGACTTTCTCCATGCTTTCCCCTATAACAAATTGCAATAGTAGTAATCTTAAAAATGGTTTATATGGAAACAATGTGTGAAAAAAAACACGACTCTACACGTTCATTACTAACTAAAATGAATGATTTGCCAAAGTTTGAAGCAAATCCATGAGCATCACCTCAAGTGGTATCCCGTAAGCGTGATGCAAACTTAATGCACAGTGCGAGTAATGTATATTTTAGGAGTAATTTGGTACTGTATTTGGGCTCGTCTTTGCAAAAAGTTCCATCAATTTTTCAAAAACGATTTGCTGAATACAAATATCTGACCATCAAGTATTGATTAAAACCAGTCATAACACTTTGAATTAGTGTTTTCGTATAATGTTGTCAGTTGTCAAAGAACAGTGTTCGGAATTTGCCGGCAATATTGTTATTTTGCCACTGACTGGTAATAAATGACAATATTGGCAATAATGACTGGTAATGTTTGACAATATTTCCCATATAAAATACATGGATATGCCATACAGTAGGGCAATGGCATAGACAATTATATTTTCCATATTACAGTGAATTGTTTGGATTTAGAGCTTTTAAATGATCCCGGTGTGTTATAACTAGTCTCGTGTACTATGGAGCATGGAAAATATTAATATTGCTCTATTTAATTGAAAATTAAAACATTCAAGTAATTATTGACACTTATTGTCAATATTGCCGACAATAATTCCTTATTTTGTCAGTCAATTGCCAGTAATGCCGGCCATTGCAGTCATGCCATTTATTGCCATTCCGAACACTGTCAAAGAAGGGCTAACTGCATGAGAATTCGAATAATGTAATCTACATCCTTCATTCCTCATCCCTTAGCCCTTCCGCACCTACATCCGGTATTTTTTGTGAAATTGTACAAGCTAGGATGGCATTTTCGTGGCATGCTTCGAAAGAAGACAATGTGAGACTTTGCAACAATACACATTTTTTAGTATATTTTATTTTCTTACGTTAACCTTAACTGGTACTGACAGAGTTTAAAAATAAATCATATTGAGTAGTTGCACCATTTAATTGCCAAGTATTTTTGGTTACATCTAATCTAAATCTATCGCATAATTCAAGGAACAATTCAAGGACCTACTTACCTTTCCAATGAACTGCTACATTTTCATTTGAATGAACTCAAATACATCGTCATTCGTGTAGCGTCATAAAACGCAGCACGGAGAGTCAATTTTCAATCGCAAAAAGTAAGCCCTAGATCTAGATATTTGCAGTGCCTAATAACGTATGTGTAAGTACCTGACATGCTTATAAAAAGCTTATATTCATAAATTTAACGAACATATAAGCACACCCAACAATTAAACAACATCTCTACTCCCAAACTTAAGAATGCTCATTCCTGCAATTTCTAACTTCAATACTAATTCATTGCAGCTTATGGCCCCATGTATTAGGTAGAATTGATGTTTCGATGATCTGGACCATTTACGTATACCCTTCAACAATCACGTTAGTTAGCAAGGAATTACGTAGTTAGCAGAGTAGCCGAAAAACCTGGATTGCGGTAATCGGATTACGGGATCGGGATTACGGATCTATAATCCATAATACCTAATCCCCAAATACAATATTCAAAATGGTAATCCATAAAATCGGTAATCCAATATACATTTTAAGAGCCCATAATCCACTTTTTAGTGTGCGTGTGGCCCGTGTGCTTTGTGTGAGGCCTGAGTCACTCCTCCTCCTGTAGTCTATCCATTTTTTATGAACATGAAGGGAAGCCTGGATGATGACAATACAACACACAACCAAATGACAAATGCAGAGACTAGAGCGGCGAAACAATGTCAAGGGTCAACTATGATGTACCTGACCTTATACCTTTTTATGATGTTCCTTTACAGTTTTATGGAGAGACCCAATGTCCACATTCGTTGGATATTAACAGAAGAGACTCTCCCCAATTCCCGAAGAGGAACCTGGAGCAACACAACTCGTCTCATTTCGCATCACTGCTCAACGAGATTTATAATGAAGAAATACTTGACACATCAAGATATCCCTCTAAAGAACGTTTCACGGCTTCAAAATGGACACTTCCACCGCAAGCACCAGAAGAATTTAAAAAGCGGGGATAATAATATGTCATCAGAATATGAATAGTGTTAGAAATAAGTTTGATGAGCTAAAATCTCTATTAATGTATGACAGAATAGCAGTCTTTATCTGTACAGAATCAAAACTAGATGTAGATAGAGATACTGACAGTATGTTTCTAGTTGAAGGTTATCAAATGGTGCGGAGGGACAGAACTGTTGACAGGGAGGCGGTACCTTAATTTACATTAGTGAGAAATACGAATACGAGGTAATTGATTATGATACCAATAACGATAGAATCGAAATATGTATTTTAAAGATACGACGCAAAGGTATTAGTCCAATCATCGTAGTTTCTGTCTATCGAACTCCAAGTTCATGTATGAAGGAATTTTTTGGAAATCTTCGGAGATTTGAATCAGAAATTATCTTTTGAAAAATGTGAGAAAGTGATGTTGGGAGACTTCAACATCGACCTAGAAAAACACGTTAAAGTAGAATTTAATGAAAATACACACAATTTCTGCCTTAAGTGGTCAGAATATGGATATTACCAAATGCTAGCAGGTGCCACGCATGTAAAAGGAGGTCTGTTGGACCATATTTATGTAACTAATAAGTTCTTATACGGTACGAGTGGGCACTTTACGCACGCCGGCTCAGATCACAATCTATGTTTTGTAATTAGGAAGAAAGTTAAGGTTAAAATACCCCCGAGAATGTTAACTTATAGGAACCTAAAAATTGTACCTTGGGAAGAAGTGAAAAAGGAGCTCTCTAAACACTCCAATTTAGACTCTGAATGTGAAGCTCTCGTCAGTGAACATTTAGATAGGAATATAGATAGGAAATTCTCCCAAATTAACAACAAGGTTTTAGAACTCATTGATAAATATGCTCCACTGAAGAAGAGATTTGTGAAAGGGAAAAATTCGCCTTGGTTCACTAGTGAAATTAGGGAGTTAACTGTCAAACGAGACAGATTTGATGCTGTTTTAAATAAGAAAGAATATAACAGAGCCAGAAACTTAGTTAATCACAGACTAGTGGAACAAAAAAGCAGTATTTCAAAACAAAATTCGCTAAATCTTGTAAATCTGACCACATGTGGGATACTGTGGATAGGCTAACAAATTTTAGAAAGAGAAACAAACAGCCAATTATGTACCTAGAAGTAGGAAAGAAAAATGTGTACAACAAAAAATGAAATTTATGATATTCTAGCTAGTGAGCTCACAGTTAAGCCAGAAGATAGTGAAATCTCAAAAAATATTAAGCAGGAAATTTCTGAATACAGGAAAAAATACGATTATAGCACTAGTAACTCTGGGACATTGAGCCTACAGAAATATCACTTGAGGAAGTTCACACTGCGTTAAGTAGTGTGAAGTCCAAAAAGTCGCACAATCCTCCAAGAGCAGTTCCTGTTAGTATTATGAAACCGTGTGGGCTGGTATTCCTACGAATATTAGTTAATCTTTTCACCATTATTCTAACAAATAAAACAGTGCCTAGTATGTTTAAAAAGGCGCTCGTATACCCATTATATAAGGGAAAGGGTTCAAATAAAAAAGCATGTAACTACCGCCCAATATCGTTGCTCACCGATTACTGTAAAATCTTTGAAAATTTCTAGCTATACGTCTGCAAACTCGGGTAGAATCACAATTAAGTGAACACCAGCATGCGTATAGAAATGATAGATCATGCCACACAGCTCTTACTATTTTAATCAATGATTTGTATGCTAGTATTGATAAGAGAAAACAGAAGGTAGGTGCAATCTTCATTGATTTGAAGAAAGCATTTGATTCTGTTGATCACAGTATTTTAGTTAAGAAATTGATGTGTGAATATAAACTTGAACCGTGGTATGTTGAGGTAATTTATAACAATCTATGTAATCGCATATTCAGTTTTGAGCATGACGGAAAGTGTTATGATTTTTCTAGAGGAATATGTCAAGGTTCGCTAAGGGACCATTAGCTTTTAGTCTGTTCATTAATGGAATATTTTGGGTTATTAAAATATGTAAGCATTTATTATATGCAGATGACCTCATTTTCTATGTAAGTGGGGAAACCATTGAAGAAATTAGCAAAAAACTTATGAAAGATATGGAGTGTATCATCGATTGGTGTAATGAGAATAAGGTATCAATCAACTTCGACAAAACTAAAAATTATGTACTTTCATAAGGCTAACGATCCTACAATTAAGAAGGAAACCATTACGGATTTTAAGATAGGAAATAACGTAATAGAAAGAGTGTTTGAGTTCAAGTACTTAGGGTTGCTCTTAGATCCTTGTTTAACGTTTAACAATCATTTTGTAATGATTTCTAAGAAAGTAGCGCAAAGACTTAAATATCTACGAGGTGTTAAGCGTTTTCTGCCACCGAATATTATGAGAATAATGTTTTATGCATATGTTTTAAGCGTCACTGAGTATGCTATTGACATATGGGCAGTTGTAGCAGAAACAAAACTAGAAAAACTACAGCGAATGATAGATAATTTTCTGTATGAATTTGAATATCCACGATTAATGAAGAGAAGGTATAGGAATTTTCTTGAGGAAATTGATTTCGCGAAGATTCGTCGCAAGTATGAAATTTTAACAATCGCACAAAGAAGAGATTACGTAACGATGAAAAGTATGTGTAAAAAACTAAATTGTAATGAATTAAATCTTTCAAAAAGACTTTTTGCTAGAAATACTCCTTTAGTTCAACTTAAGAATTTCAATTCTGAAATGTACATGAATTGTCCAAATCACAGAGGTGCTATACTTTGGAATCAAATTCCACGCGATGTTGATATTAAAAAATTAGGAATTAATGCGTTCTTGGAAAAGTTTAGGAATGATTATTTTTGTCAGAAATAGGGAAAAAAAGTGTAAACTATTATTAATTAATTATTGTTAACCTTATTAGCAAATTAGTAAATTATCTATTTTTAGGGTGTCACTGTTGGAAGAACAATGTGCATTTTATGTTACATGAAACGGGAAAGACACTTGAATAAAGACTCTTATCTCCACTTTTAGTCCCAATCCCCGTATTTTCCGGGATCAGGATTCGAATTTTATTGAATATGAATTGAATATTGAATTTTCCGTCAATATTATGGGAAATAACGGAACTCATGGTAGACAGATATCAACGATATTAACAGATTCGAGCTTTCAATAGTTTACTACTATCATCATCAGGAATGATATTATATTTTCCGTCAATGTTCTTTTTTAATAAGACAAAAGGTACATTTGTACAAAAGTATGAAGAATGTACTATTTTACATGTAGTTTTTATTGTTTTTTAATACTATTACGAGTGCAGGAACGGAAGGAAATGGCTTTCGAGAAAGCAAAAGTACTAAAACTTGGTCGGATTTTGGGCATTTAATCCCAATAATCCGGATTTGGATTACGTAATCCAGAATCCAAAATCCAGACCTCCGAATTTGCCTAACAGATTAATCCATAATCCAGCAAAATTTTTGGACTCGGTAATCCAAACTCGTAATCCCAATCCACTATTTTCAAAATGGTAATCCATAATCCCGTAATCCGACCCCTCAAATGTTGGGATTCGGCTACTCTGGTATTTAGGTACGCATTAAATGTAGCTTCCTGACTTAAAAACTATTTAAATGTAATAAAATTGCACAATTGCTTGCGTAAGTTATTAGCAGATTTTCTAAAAATTACAAATTAAAATTGGTTAAAACAACCAGATTTTTACACAAACGCAATTGTTCGTCATGAAGTTGTAGAAGAACAATTTAACTTTTTAAGCAAGTATATATTTAAATGTATAACAGACGAAGCTTATTGTTGCTGCGGAATCGTATAACATTACGAATTTGTTTGCGTTTGGTGTTCGCGGTTATGTAAGAAATAATTATTTGACCATCGTTATGTATGGTTATGTGTAATGCGTTGTTAATGTTCCGCGTTCCCTACATTGTTTCACGCACACTATTGTTTTCAACTTACGGACCCTCGGAACGTAAATTCCTAATCAACCATGGTGAAGTCATCTTTGTCTATACGTGCACATGTGTCAGCCATGTCAATTCTTTGTGGTTATAGATCACAGTTCAGAAATGCCATCGTGTATGATCTAATGTTTAACATGGAGCAATTCCAGCAGTTATACAAACTACATGACATATTTATAATGTATGTAGATTGACTCTTCTTTCGAGCTCATGTCGTCTCAACGAGCAAAGCGAAAGTGAATACCCAATACAGAGTTGGTTCCTTTTTCTACTACCGAGAACAAAAGAAGAACCAATCTACATACATTATAATATGTCAAAGTTCAAATAATCATGCAAATCTACAAACTAACAAAGACGGATTAGGAACACGTTTCTTATCCAGCTCCGTAAATACGAAAAATAGTGTAAAGTTGAAACAATAGAAGCGAACTGAGTTTTCCTTTCAGCTCGGATTAACACATAACCTACATAACGCTGACCAAACGTAGTTAAGCAAACAGGTCAAATTATTATCTTAACCTACGATTCCGCAGCAACAATAAGCTTCGTCTGTTATACATTTAAATATATACTTGCTTAAAAAGTACTTCTTCAACTGCTTCAACAACTTCATGACGAACAATTGCATTTGTAAAAATCTGGTTGTTTTAACCAATTTTATTTGTAATTTTTTGAAAATCTGCTAATAACTTACGCAAGCAATTGGGCAATTTTATTACATTTAAATAGTTTTTGAGTCAGGAGGCTACATTTTACGTACCTAAAATACCAGAGTACCGAAATCCCCAACATTTGAGGGGTCGGATTACCGGGATTATGGATTACCATTTTGAAAATAGTGGATTGGGATTAACGAGTTTGGATTACCGAGTCCAAAAATTTTGCTGGATTATGGATTAATCTGTTAGGCAAATTCGGAGGTCTGGATTTTGGATTCTGGATTACGTAATCCAAATCTGGATTATTGGGATTAAATGCCCAAAATCCGACCAAGTTTTAGTACTTTTGCTTTCTCTAAACCCATTTTCTTCCGTTCCTGCACTCGTAATAGTATTAAAAACAATAAAAACTACATGTAAAATAGTACCATTCTTCATACTTTTGTACAAATGTACCTTTTGTCTTATTAAAAAAGAACATTGACGGAAAATATAATATCATCCTGATGATGAATAGTAGTAAACTATTGAAAGCTTCGAATCTGTTAATATCGTTGATATCTGTCTACCATGAGTTCCGTTATTTCCAATAGTATTGACCGGAAAATTCAATATTCAATTCATATTCAAAAAATTCGAATCCCAGATCCCGGAAAATCGGGGATTGGGACTAAAGATTAGAAAATAAGAGTCTTTATTCAAGTGTCTTTCCCGTTTCATGTAAACATAAAATGCACATTGTTCTTCCAACAGTGACACCCTATAAATAGATAATTTACTAATTTGCTAATAAGGTTAACAATAATTAATTAATAATAGTTTACACTTTTTTTCCCTATTTCTGACAAAAATAATCATTCCTAAACTTTTCCAAGAACGCATTAATTCCTAATTTTTTAATATCAACATCGCGTGGAATTTGATTCCAAAGTATAGCACCTCTGTGATTTGGACTATTCTTGTACATTTCAGAATTGAAATTCTTGAGTTGAACTAAAGGAGTATTTCTAGAAAAAAGTCTTTTTGAAAGATTTAATTCATTACAATTAAATTTTTTTACACATACCTTTCATGTGACGTAATCTCTTCTTTGTGCGATTGTTAAAATTTCATACTTGCGACGAATTTTGCAAATCAATTTCCTCAAGAAAATTCCTATACCTTCTCTTCATTAATCGTGGATATTCAAATTCATACAGAAATTATCTATCATTCGCTGTAGTTTTTCTAGTTTTGTTTCTGCTACAACTGCCCATATGTCAATAGCATACTCAGTGACGCTTAAAACATATGCATAAAACATTATTCTCATAATATTCGGTGGCAGAAAACGCTTAACACCTCGTAGATATTTAAGTCTTTGCGCTACTTTCTTAGAAATCATTACAAAATGATCGTTAAAAGTTAAACAAGGATCTAAGAGCAACCCTAAGTACTTGAACTCAAACACTCTTTCTATTACGTTATTTCCTATCTTAAAATCCGTAATGGTTTCCTTCTTAATTGTAGGATCGTTAGCCTTATGAAAGTACAATTTTAGTTTTGTCGAAGTTGATTGATACCTTATTCTCATTACACCAATCGATGATACACTCCATATCTTTCATAAGTTTTTTGTTAATTTCTTCAGTGGTTTCCCCACTTACATACAAAATGAGGTCATCTGCATACAATAAATGCTTACAGATTTTGATAACCCAAGATATTCCATTAATGAACAGACTAAAAGCTAATGGTCCCTTAGCGGAACCTTGACATATTCCTCTAGAAAAATCATAACACTTTCCGTCATGCTCAAAACTGAATATGCGATTACATAGATTGTTATAAATTACCTCAACATACCACGGTTCAAGTTTATATTCACACATCAATTTCTTAACTAAAATACTGTGATCAACAGAATCAAATGCTTTCCTCAAATCAATGAAGATTGCACCTACCTTCTGTTTTCTCTTATCAATACTAGCATACAAATCATTGATTAAAATAGTAAGAGCTGTGTGGCACGATCTATCATTTCTATACGCATGCTGATGTTCACTTAATTGTGATTCTACCCGAGTTTGCAGACGTATAGCTAGAAATTTTTCAAAGATTTTACAGTAATCGGTGAGCAACGATATTGGGCGGTAGTTACATGCTTTTTTATTTGAACCCTTTCCCTTATATAATGGTAAACGAGCGCCTTTTTAAACATACTAGGCACTGTTTTATTTGTTAGAATAATGGTGAAAAAGATTAACTAATATTCGTAGGAATACCAGCCCACACGGTTTCATAATACTAACAGGAACTGCTCTTGGAGGATTGTGCGGATTGTGCGACTTTTTGGACTTCACACTACTTAACGCAGTGTGAACTTCCTCAAGTGATATTTCTATAGGCTCAATGTCCCAAGAGTTACTAGTGCTATAATCGTATTTTTCCTGTATTCAGAAATTTCCTGCTTAATATTTTTTGAGATTTAACTATCTTCTGGCTGAACTGTGAGCTCACTAGCTAGAATATCATAAATTTCATTTTTTGTACACATTTTTCTTTCCTACTTCTAGGTACATAATTGGCTGTTTGTTTCTCTTTCTAAAATTTGTTAGCTTATCCACTGTATCCCACATGTGGTCAGACTTACAAGATTCAGCGAATTTTGTTTTGAAATACTGCTTTTTTGTTCCACCTAGTTTGTGCATGTAAGCTGTTTGTGCATGTAAGCATATTTTAAGA
The DNA here is from genome assembly GCA_001718145.1 of Orchesella cincta. Taxonomy (NCBI): domain Eukaryota; kingdom Metazoa; phylum Arthropoda; class Collembola; order Entomobryomorpha; family Orchesellidae; genus Orchesella; species Orchesella cincta. Next base: position 22,186 of record LJIJ01001083.1, read on the forward strand.
AGATCCAGTGTTTCCTCAGCTAAACTAAGCATTTACCCAAGTTACAACGCGAGACTCATCATGAACTGGACAGATGGATATGTATGTACATTGTATCTAATTATTCATGAAAAAACATACCGTAAAATACATGGGACAGCAAACAAAAAAGTACATATATGAAAATACACTTGTTGTACATATATTTGGTAAGGATCCTTCATTTGCAAGTCTTCATGTCTTGATCTAGGAAGCAAAAACTATATAACAGTGCACAGCTGGTTTTATTCAAAGAAATATCCTTGGTTTACAAAGTTCCGTTTAAAACACTAATTTCATTTTGAACCCCAAACTCTGAGCCTAATCATGCGAAAGATGCGGTTCGTAATCGTCCAAAATCCGGAGCCTGGTGTGGTTGTCCCTGTTAGAATAGCGGATAGTGGTGAACTAAGTTGGAATATTGTATTGAAGCCAAACTACTTCCCCTTAATAATGACGGAGAACTGGTGGAAGCAACTCAAAATTATTGCAAAAAACTGAGTGAGCTTATTGGAAACGATGAATTGGGCAAGGAAAACATGTGGCAACTATGTGCCCATTTCAAGTGGGACCCAAATAATTCAAAGCAAATGGCAGTAAGAGTTCATGGGCGGTTATTGGAAGAGTTGAGAGACCTATGCTCGGAATTTATCAAGCTGAAATTCGAAGGGACAATCGCTGGACAACCATTCATCACAAAAGCAATGTGGATTTTCGCATATTACACGATTGATAAGGTGTCTGATGAGGGTGGCTGCTGGGAGTTCAATCACGCCATCCAAGCATATTGTGAGGATGTGGCTGTCAAACTTCCGCAAAGTATTATAAGCTACTCTAAACTTGAAACGACAGAATTTGTGACAGTGACAGCAAGCTCTATCAGATTTAAGGTGAAGGATAGCTATATCTACCTGCAAGGTGAAGAAGAATCAATGATAGGAAGGAGATGTCAACTCAAAGTGCTCAAAACAATAATGTGCCATGAAGCCTCTTCTGACATTTCCATTCAGGGAATTGATGACGTTAAAGTCCCTGCACACAAGTGTTTTCTTATCGGTAAGTGTTACAAAAGTTGCTTACAAAGGTAATATAGCTCGAGTCATCAAAAAGTTTTTGATGACTTGACTGAGCATTCTTGTTTAACACAGCTCAAAGCCCGGTTTTGAAGGAAATGCTGCAGCAGTACACTTTTGGTCGGCTCAAGTTGGCGGATATTTCTTTGAACTGCCTCCGGGCCTTGTTGGAGTATCTTTACACATTTGAAATATCTCGTGCCGTCAAATCCCCCAAGGTGGCTGTGGACCTGTTTGTAGCAGCAAATAAGTATGAGATTCAACCTCTTCAAGATAAATTGGCAAAAATGATTCTGGAGCGCAGAATTGGATGGTTTCACATAACTCCAACCCTGGATTTGTTTCTCTGTGTCCGAAAACTTGGGAAAACAACCACCACCGATGAGCTGAAGCGAAAGATTGGACAAGTTTTAAAATGGTGAGTTCAAAACGGCAATAACATTTACACTTCAAAAAGCGTAACATAGACATTAATTGTTTGAATGGGTTGTATTTTTATGATATTTTGGAGGAATGGGAAGGAACTCATCATGCAATCAGAAGGCTACCAAAGGCTAGTCGTTGATGATGTGAATGCGCAAAGGAGCTGTGTGCCGCTATATCCAGTGCAGATTAAAAATACATACTCAATATTACTTACTTTACTACTTTTTCTTTATTTTTCGTCGTGGCTGTTCGATAATAGTAGAATTCATTGGTTCAGATAATTATATTAGTAAGCACATACGAAAACAACTACTGACCCCATTCAATTCATTGATTTATTCCAATAAAGTCTTTGTCAAGCCACAATTTTGTGAATTGGGAAGTTTTTATAGATTTTATTTACGTTGTAGATAAGTCACAATGCTCATATTCATTAATGAAATTGGTTTTTTTTTGCATATACTACTTTCCTAACTTCATGCAAGCCAAAACGACTGTAATTCGCACATCATCAAGAAAGTTCTGCATTCACAAACATGAAAACTGAAATTCTGTAGTTTGCATGCCAAGCAAAACATTGCAATGAACCATTCCAAGCTTTTTTAATCTACTTTGCCAATGTTTCAATGGCCTTACGTTTATTTACTGGGCGTGCAAGTGTAAAGTGGTTAAGGTGCTTTGAGAGCTTAATTGATTGAAGACAACTAGACAAGAAAAGCAAGTAAAAAAGGTTCTAGCCAGCTTCACTTAAATATGATTTTAAACAACTAAGTTATTCCTCTGCCTATCATAACCACAAAATACGCAAGTTACACTATTTCTCTTTCAATTCCTTCTTATAACAACGAGTATGGAGTTGGAAGTCCGAAGCATAGAATACACACGTAGCTATATTTATTTATATGGGATTGCCAGTGGTGAAACACGTGTATATGAAATGAAAACTAACTGACTGCTTATGAATATGAGTATAAATCCTTTACTAGATTTACTAGCACGATTCACATCTCTGCTCTGAGCAAGTTCCATAACACAGAGAAGTTCCAAGCTACATGACAACAAGATAGAACTCTCCTGTCCTTCCTTTTTATTGCTAGAGTCCAAATCTGGGTCTCTTAGTCTCTTCCTTGGTTTAGCCAGCCGCGTTACTCTCCGTTCATTCCTACATGTTAAACAAGGGTTTACATTGATCACAAAAAAGGTGTTGCGTTACACACATAAAAAGGTATCTTCCGCTACAAGATACACAATAACCTTTTCTGGAGATAGTCAGTCAACAGTTCATTATTAAACATTGCTCTCAAAACACTTACGTCTCGTGGAGCTTTTGTTAAATTGAATATTTTCAAAAAGAAAAATAAACCTTTGAAATTGTGCAGTTACGTCAGAATATTGTGGGACAAGGTAAGTTACTTTTTCAAACTCAATGTTTCGTAACGTTTATTTCATTCTGAATAAGTTGGAGTAGTTGATTTTTGCAAAAAAAAAACTATACTCCACATTTTTTCGATAGTATATGCACAACTTTATATTCCTTTGCTCTGTTGATTTAAAAGAACGTGGACGGGTCATTGATGATGGACAAGGAACCGACAAGCATGGCATCTCATTCCCAACCAAGGAAGACGTTGAGAGCACTAAGGTCCTCCAAAGAGAAAAACGGGACTGATGCCGACAACGTCCAAGGTGAAATGGGAAGTTTTCCGAGCCTCGAAGGGCAGTGTGAGTCGATATCGTTGAAAAAAAGAGTTGGTCGACTATTTCGTAATAGTTCTGGCCACAGACAAACCAAAGGTGATGGAAATGAAATGGAATCTTCTCAACCTTCCAGTCCCCCTTCTGACGAGCTTAAAGATAAACGTATTCAGGTTGGCAAAGCCTTTCAAGCCATCATTCCCAACCTCATTTCTGCAAAGAAGTCTAAAACCGATGTTCATCCTGCTACCCTGACGTGGACGCCTACAGATAAGCTCAGAGGTGCAGAAATTGAAGACTTTCTTTCCTTAGCAAAGATAGAATTTGGGTATAGCGAAGAACAAGCGTTCGGCCTTCTCTACTTTCGTGATTATGAGTTGAAAAGAGCTCAGCAAGATCTCGCAAACTTTGCCCCTTCCTCAGATCGATTTACTGAAGAGGAAAACATGTTGTTTGAAAGTGAAATAGTAAATAGTGACAAAGACTTGGAGCACATTTCTGGATTGCTTCCGCACAAGCCGTTTGCCAGCATAGTTCTTCGCTATTATCAGTGGAAAGTCCAGGAGAAAAAGAGAAAGCTACTTGATATTGCACAAGAAAACGCAGCCCAGCAAAATCTTTCAAAGCACCTCCAGACCAAAGATCCACTTCCATCAACATTTGGTAGTGTTCCTCAGCAGCGGTGTATCAACTGTCACTTTCGTTGTGAAGGTGGCACAATGAATTATAACTTGTGTAATATCTGTCACCTTTATTGGCTGAAAACTGGAAGTATGCGGACAGTGATTACACTTCTCAATAGCAACACAAACGGAAGTAGAAAAGGACAAGCTGAAATTGCTGCTGCACCACCAAAAGGCATGAACATTGATCGTGATGAACTGGATTCTATTGCAAAACCTTCCGCATCAAAAAAAGATACTCCAAAATGCCTTGATACACAAATTCAAGAGATGAAAGGCTCGATTCAAAGAGGAAAGCAGAAGTTGGAGGTGGCTCGCAAGGATTTACCTATTAATGGGGACATGAGCCGATTCCGAAGGAAGGTTTGATGAACACTGAATTTTATTTTCCGACCACTGCAACTATAAGCGCGTGTGAATTCAATATAAGATATTGTAATCAAAGTGTTTGAATTCGTGTAATATTTTGTACTGAAATGAAGGAGCTCTTTGCGATGTTTTAATTTCCCCTTCTCATACTTTCGACTTGTTCTCAATAATGCTGTTTATAAACAAATAAAAGAATGTGAATAGAAACTTATGCGTGCTGTTTAAACAATTGGGATTCATTTCTTGAGCTATAATTTGAACTTCAACATATAAACTAGTAAGCTCACTTATGGGATTGGGATTGATATGCATCATAAACATCATGCACTACACTTCGATTGGGAAAGACATTTGGGCGAAAAGTGCAATGCACATTTTAATACAGATATAACATAAATGAAATGAGTGGTGGCGCGTTGATTAGATAGAATTAGATAAAAATGAATCAATCTCTAAGATTAATAATATTCCATTGCCCCAGAATGCAATCCCATGCTTTCTTCTGCATGAGGCTGCCAAAGAGAAAAGGGGAAATGAAGAAAGGACTTAATTGATGATGATTGAGAAGAAGGTTGAGATGCGTGCAAGTTTTAGCAATGCAATGTGACCCAAACTAGAATGCATTTATAAGGATCGAAGTCAACTCATGGGAATAGGCTGAAAAAATCTGAAAATGCAGTTGGATTCAATATCTACATCATTTGACTTTATTAAATCATACTTTTGCGTGTGATAAGCAATAACTGAGTAGATTATGAGATTAATTTACATAAGATAAAGATTACGTAAGAAGATCAACGGGATAAAAGTATAACACTACATACTGCTGCATACTAAATCTATTAAATATACTACAATTAATATAATCGCTGTCAAGGAAAATCGAAATTGAGTTTTCGAGGAATATTTCTGACTAAAATGAAGTTCAATTGGGAACAGAAAGGCCAGCCTGTAATTTATAGGTAAAATTATTATCATCCTCAACATACTTACTCTGTCGTCCTTCGAAGGCTGCTCATAGCATCTTCCTCGGGTAATTCCTTGCGAGCCAATTCCACCTCTTGCTTTCCTTTCTGAATGCTGCACTTCAATGCTCGTATTTCTTTCTCCAACCCTTCAACAAGGACGTTTCTTGTTGGAGATTGAGACGTTGCAATTGTCTTGAGATCATCAACATTGAGATTCATGCCTTTTGGTGGAGCCGCAGCAGTTTTAGGTGTAACCTTCCAACCATATTTATATCCACCTTTGTCGCTCTTTAAAATTTTAGTCAAATCTCTCATGCTTCCAGTTTTCTCCCAGAAAGTGTAGCAGACATTGCACAAATTCTTAACCTTGTGGTCATCCTCACATTGAACTCGACAGTGATTCATGGAAGTGATTCGTGGATGCGGAGGCAAATTCTGACGTTGCCCTGAAACTTCCTTCCGAGTTGAGTTTCCACCAGCAAGATCCATTCTGCTTTTTCTTCCGTGTTGATTTTTCCACTGATAATAGTAATGTGATGGTGGACAAATGTTTGTTTGGAAACAATTCAGACATGTGGCGCAAGTTCCCATCACAAGTCAAAATGTTGACATCAAACAACATCTTTTCTTCATTAGTTAGTTCTTCTTCCAAAGACGGAGCAAAATTTGCAAGGTCCTGTTTAGCTTCTTCCAAATTATAATTGCGGTAATAGAGAAGACCCAAAGCTTGCTCTTCACTGTACATATGTTTTTCTTTAGCGAAGGAAACAAAGGTTTCAATTTCCTTGTCAGTAAGTTTGTCAGTTGGCTTCCATACTGGGGTAGCCCGATGAGCATCAGTTTGAGCGTGGAGGGTCTTTTCGGAAATGAATTTGGGAATTATCGCTTGAAAACCCTCACCAATTCGAATACGTGCATCTTTATACAGTACGGAGACTGGAGTTGAAACAGAAGACTGAGAAGAGTCAGTTTCATCTTCACTTTGCTTTCGGGATCGCAGCTTTTTCCTTGGGGGAGAATTCAACGCTTCGTGCTTTTGTTGTTCTTCCATCGTTAGTGATCGTACTCTGAAATATAAAATATACGTGATTTGAAGGCTCTAATAAAAAATCTTAGGTGCCGAAATGCTAGAAAAGCAGTTAATTGGTAATTGCTGTGTGAAATTTTCCTTTTTTCCAATTCCTATCAAATTTGCAACTGAAAAACTTTTCCCTGATTCCTGATTTTCAAACTCAAGGTATGTCGAGAAGCAATTGTGTTTAATTAGTCTTAAATTTTAACACGGTAGCCACGGAAGCAGTTATCGGGAAAATATTGATGGATAGTCTCAGATAAAATACACCTTCTAAGCTGCAACCCAAAGATTTGTTTGAAGTCTTGACGGTCTTATGCCTCTGGAAAATGACGAAATGAAAATATCGACAGTCCTGGTTTAGTGTATTGAAGGGCACAGAAACGAATGTGTGAAGCATGAGTATGCATGTTTTTGGTTAAACGAGATAGTACAAGAATTGAAAAGTCAGATTAAGCATACGTTTTTGTGTTGTCATGGAAGTGTTGTTGTTTTTGGTTATTATTATAGTCACCCGTCCTATAAAGTTCATATTAGAATTAATCAGTCAAAGTGTTTCTTATATGGAACAATTATATGAATCTTTGGTTGTCAAAGGTAGAGGTAATAAGTGTCGCAGATATGAAGAATCATGGTGTATATGTTTGCTTGGTGTTGTGTTTTCGTTTGATATCATCACCTTCCTTCAAAATACATAATTTTTCAAGGAATAAATTTGTGATATACAGTATTTGGCTTTTTATGATTCTATTGGATTTATGTTATTAATCATCTATTTCCTATAGTGAATATGAACAAAGACTTTACTTTTTTGTAAGTTATAAGAAAGAACACAAAGACCAAGCCTCCTTTCTCACACAATGAAGATGAGATTATACATATAGTACTTAATAATGTTGTTGTTTTAACAATGTTGAATTTGTTGAACAAAGATGTAAATATCAGGATATATGCTTCAAACAACTTGAAGACAGCATCCAGTCTTTTTTGTGATGCATCCCTTGTGCTACTCATTCATATGCCAAAAGCGTATTGGATTTAACTGCACAAGTGTGTAGTATTGGTAGCAAAGTTATATCACAAAAGCTCATATCTATGTATCTGAATGTTAAGCCTGATGATAATCAATTCAACGAAATATTTAAGACACGTTAATAGAAATACTTACCCAAAATATATGCGACATATGAGCTATAAATGTTGTTTTTGCTTTTAATTGTTTAAACATTCATCTTTTCTGCATTGCCAATTTAGATAATGAAATGGCTAATTAAAGTAGTAAAGAATATGTGGTAAGAGTACAACACACTCACACTCAGTCAGAGGAGCTGACACATTCATAAAATATTTCAACGTTGCTCATTTTCACTATAATCATCAAGATACATAACTAGAAAACTAGAATACCAAAAGATAACGTATATACGACTGCACCAACCATTTCCGCTTTCCAAACCCTTGTCAAATTTAAAAAAGACAACTCACGTGAGTAAGTGCGATGGTTCTAAATAAATGTTTGGTTAGCTATTGAGCATCCACATAAGGAGGTAGCCATCGCATTTAAAACTGGTCAACTGTTTTCCATATGCTTTGAAAATGGGCTTAATAAAGGAGAATGGAGGTTGAATATTGGTTTCATCGTCATCTCCAATCAACTTACGATTAGTGAGGGCACTCAAGTGTGGAAAGGAAGTGCCAGGCCGAAGTTTACAACTTCCCCAAACATTGTCGGACTTATATTCATCATCATAATCATCAAACTTTGAAGTATGCGAAGTATGTCATACATAACGGTAAGTGGGATGATGTCGTTGTACATAGTCTTTTTGGACGTGAATTTGCGTAAGAAATCCCGTATCAGTATAAAAGAAACGCAACTTTCAATAGGAAACAACGCTGCTGCTCTCCGGTTTACCCAAGCGGTGCTAAAAAATGTGGGATGCACTCAGCACTGCTTTGATATCACTAGCATCCGTTAAAAGTCCGCTGCAACATGCAATTATATATAACAAAGCAAACTTGAAGTCCACATATCGCTAACTTGTTGGCGAGTGTGTTGAAAAATTGGATATGATTCGATTATATAGTTTCAAGCAATGGACTACCTACGGATGTTTTATTTTGAGTACCATGCATGCCTATATCTTGAAAGTAATGAGGATGATGAAACCTGTATCAGTCAAGAAATCCATGAGGTATCAACGTAATAGAGCCAATTTGCAAGTATGCATAAGGAAAACTAGTAGGAATAAATGTGTTTCTGTTCTATGAAAAATTATCTTTATTCCTCTACAAAGATATCGGTGCAATTATTACGGAGAATACGAAAGTAACTTAATTTTTACTGAACTAGATACGAAATGAAGGTACATTGAATTAGCGAAGAAACTACTTACTCCACCACAAGTTGAACATTACAAAAAATGTTGTGTGTATGAGAAATATTGTGTTGACCTCCGTCACAAGCTAAAAATGAAAAGATTCATGACCAGATTTGAGATAAAATAAAGAGAATTTAAATTGACAACCAATGTCATCATTTTAAATGGTAGACATAGCTACATCCGAATGAAATAGTAATGAATATGACATTCATCACTATATTAAGTGTGAATTTCCTGCAAAACATTATAATTTCGTTCGGAACCAGCTCCATTGAGTGACTTTATTCTTGGATGAATCCTTGGCTTTCACCTTTTGCTTTGCGTTCTGAATAGAGCCATCCTTCTGCAACTTTCCTTTTCCTGTTGAATACTCAGCTTTTTCAACGGGTTTCACGGCATCAACGCTTAATCTTTTGGTTTTTGGCTGAGCTGCAGCAACCTCAGCCTTCCTCTTCCGACCACCTTTAGATCCACTCATTTCTTTCTCAGGAGAATTAGTTAGAGTTCTCATCTTCCCAGTTTTCAGCCAATGAACGTAGCAAACATCACACATATTGAATGTCATGGACCCTTCCTTACAGGGAATTTGACAGTTTTCACAACGCTTTTGAGGATCAATAGTCCGTATCTTCTTGCTTCTAGTAGTTTTTGGTGACGGAAACAAATGTTGAGACTGGAAGTGACCTGGGCCATTTATTTCGACTAGCCTTGAATCTGGGCATCTCCTTTTGATTTTCTGCTCGTGTTGAGCTTTCCACTGGTAGTATTGCACAACAATGCTGGAGAACCGCTTATGTGGAAACAATTTAGAAATGCGTTGCAAGTCTTTTTGATTGGTCACCACTTGGCCATTAAAAAACGTCTGCTCCTCTTCAGTAAACTCATCTGGGAACGGGACAAAGTTGGCGAGATCTCGTTTAGTCTTCTTCAAATCATAATCGTGATATATGAGAAGGCCCAAGGCTTGCTCTTCATTATACCCAAAATCTTTCTTAGCCATAATGATATAGGATTCGATTTCAGCTTCTTTTAGATCATCCTTTGGCTTCCACATTAGATCAGCATGATGTTCGTCAGTTTTTGCTTTGGACTTTTTTGCAGAAATAAATTGTGGGAGGGTGGCTTGGTAGGCTTTGCCAACATTGATTCCTGAAACTTTTTTCTTGGGTCCTGTGGCTGAAGTGGAAGGGCGAGACGAATCAGTTGTTTTTCTATCCTCCACTTCGGTTTTACGACGACCATTCCTTGGCTTTTTCACAGACACTGCCGGACTCAGTTGTTGCCAGGGATACTGTCGACTATCATTTCTGCCATGTTGCCCGTCTTCACTCGCTGTGATGTCTTTGGAAGGTCTTCTGGCTCTCAACGTCTTTCTTGGTTGTTTTTCCATCGTAAATGACAAATTAGTTTCTTTGGAAGACTGTAATAAAAATATCATCAATATGAGTTCAAAACAACAAAGACTACCTAACTAACTGACTAACGAAGGCCGACTTGGAGAGTGCAAAAATTTAGCACTATCTTTTTTTAAAATTGTAAGGCGGACTAATTTTTCATTTCTCTGAAGTGTACATAATATAATTTGTTAGCTCTGTACTCACCTATCACGATAATATTCGGACTTTTTTTTACTGCAAAATGCTTCTACTTGATTTGTTTGCTGCTGATTCTACCAAAGTTCTGAAGAGAATTGAATATAACGTGTTACTAAAAAAATAAAATGAAATAACAGTGGACAAAGTGTTTTGCCGTGAATGTGTCACAAGTTAGCCTCGCATAAAATGTAGAAGATACTTCTTTGTTAAGAATGGTACTACATACACTTTTAATCCAATCTCTTGCGTTGTAATCTTGTGGAATAAACTTTTATTTGTAGCTAAAGTAGCACCAAGGGGAGAATGCGAGCCGTACACTTGGGACAAAAGAAAATGAAAGATAGCTATGCACCATAACAAAATGTTGTTGCAGACTGACTGGGACTTCTTCCCGTTATAAAACTTGTTTGCGTTTCTTTGTTCACTTTGAATAAAGTCCTCTTAAAAAGATTTATCTCACACACTTTCTCATCCGTATTCCCACCTAAATAAATTTAGCTACTTGCATGTAAGCTTTAGACCCTTCAGCTTCAGTAGTATGTTGGCGAGACGGAATCGTAGTATTTAGCACTTCGATTGATGTGATTGGGATGGAGAGAAGAGTAAATCAGAACATAATGTGGGTCCCCTTCCCATTTCCCATATTCACATGAAATCAAGCTTAACATGAATCCTACATTCCCAAATCCCAACCAAAAATGTGGCAGCTTATACATTTCTTAGGTCATTTACATTTCTTAAGTCATTTACATTGCGTATCAAGTTTGGAGTTAGTACTTGAACCTCCAGCAGTTCAAGGCTTTGAAGACATTTAGCAGAAGCATCAGCGCTGAGCATCGTTTTGACAAAACAAATGTTTTCAGCATGTTACGGTACAAATCAGACGACGGTAACATTTCAAATGTTAGACTGAGTTGCGAGAATGGCTTACTAGTTACCACGTTAGTTATTTTACAAAACGTGGAATGATGATGATTATTTTATAGAAATGATGACGGAACCGAGAAGTTTGGGATGGGATCTGCATTTGTTTGTATTGCGCCTACATATTATTTTGCTTCCCCATATATGCTTTTTGTCTTGTGAGCTCTGGAACAAATCCAGAGTTGGAATAAAGCTAAACCTTGACTTTCTCCATTCCAGGATAATTTTTTCTTGGAGAGGATGAATTCCATATATGTTTGCAGCCACGTTGGAGCTTTTGATTGCATACAACATTTGAAACAAATACAGACACACCATCATTTATGCCTTTATGTCTGTATTTAAATGAAATATCTACAAACTTGATCCGACCAAACGTTTGCTGCTGTAAAAAAGAGAGTGCTAGGTAGCGTAGAATTGCGTTAGTTCACATTTATGAGAACACCTCATCAAGGTAGCATGAGTTTGGTTACACACGATGAAAACTATCGTTGTTCAATTGCTAGACTTCAGTGTCAGGGAAACATTTTTGCTGCATTTTGCATAAACTTCAATCTTTCGGTGCATGCCAAACACAGTAGTATACATATAATATAAAGTACCTAATTAAGAGTTGACTTCAAAGGTCAAGGAAACTTGCGTATAGTATTGTAGCCCCTTGCGTTCCGTGGAGCAATCGCAAAAAATCGTTCCTCAAACGTTCTTGCTATTCCGTTGGTACAAAATCAGTTAGTAGTTCATTCTTGCAACAACTCCCGTTAAACGTAGACGTGTTTCCTGTCTCACCGTAGACGTGTCTTACTTTCTTCGTGTAGTTCTACCTTCATTCTCTTCAGAAGGGAACTATCAAGGAACAAGTTTTCGGAAGCATTTCTCCTCCTTCAAAGAAGCAATCTTAGAAATATAACCAACATTATAACTCCAAAACAATCAAATTCAGTCAAGATGAGGGTTCCCGTACCAAACGAATTTGTAATGGGACTTCCAATTCCAAACGACCTTCTTGAAATAGAGCAGAATCCTGAAGTTTTTGATGTCATCAACGCTGTCAACGACAATGAGATGTCGGTAGAGGACTTTGACAATGTTCTTCAGAACTATGAGAGACTTAATGGGATGGAGGAACCATGTTCCGTCAACGATGTCGTGGAGCAATGGGAAAATATATTGGAAACGCTGCCTGAAGCATTTCAAGGCCAAGTGATGGATCAAGACGAACCCAATTCTATGGCAAACATGGCATCTTCCACAGCTCGGCAACCAGCAGCATACCAAAAGCCGGACGACATTTGGGGAGCTCATCGTGTCAAAATTGAAGTGGATAGTGACGTGGATTCTGATGATGAAGGGGGGACTTGGCCAGGGTACAGTTTCAATGCGACACGAGCTGAGAATCAGGCATCGCCAGTGAATAACAATGCATCAACCGTAAAAAGTAAATATGACGCTGAGTAATGCAAATTATGTCACTAAGAATACAAAAGATATGGTAAAAATTCTATACATTTTCTTTCAGTGGATGACGAGTTGGGAACTATGGAGGGTGTGGAATACCGTGGAGTATCGTCTCTTCCAAAAGTATCTAATCCAGGTGGGATTGACTACCTACTACTATAATTATTTGGGCAGAACTTCATTCTATAGCTTAATGACATTCCCAATCTCTTGTTTTTGCAGCTGGGACAGAACGCAGCTCTCCTGATTCCAAATGATTGCCTGGACCATAGGAAAAGGACTAACTAGCTTGATTATTGGTCCAATTTTTTATGAAAGAAGGATGATTGTGGGGTTGGCCATTTGCCATGCAGTTGACTAGGTCGATGAATGATGACGGTAAGTATACACGCTCCATTCGCATAAAAATATATACTATAAAACAATCCGTAATTTGATTTTTCTGGTGTTTTGCAGGTTTCCTGACTAAATTAAATAGATGGAAACTGGACTGAGGTTTAATAAGATGATGCAACTTGTGGATGTTATTGCGATTTATTAATAAAACTCTAGTTTCGTTGTATTGATAAAATGTAGTAGATTAGAAATATAGATGTAAACCTTTATAGGCAATCAGTTACAAAATACACTTGACGTGGTGTAATAGATTTCTGAACTACTTGTATCATTTTCATTATTAGATTTGAGTAGGAATGAATGAATTTGAGCGAAAAATAATTTATTATTGTGAATTAAATTGCAGTCAGTATAAACGTATGTATGTGGTGACATTCTCATTCTATTTTTTATTGCTCATATTTTGTTTGGCAGCATAAGAGTATTTGCCTTATAAGTATACTAAAACGCGTATTAATTTTTGACATGATAAATTAATTTGAATATTTTGTTTGGCTCACTCAAATGTTTTGGCTCAGGATTTTCGTCAAATACTAGCAGCATATTCTCTTTGTGACGGTCAATGGAATGGTCAATGGTTGTGTAACATTAATAGGTGGTCAGAAAAACTGGAGATCTGAATTTAACGTGCGCGTGCTATACATGCAAGAGTTCCATTCCATTACGTCTTTTCCTCACTTTGGGCAACTTACAATTCTTTCTAAATTGGAACCAGCTTAGCCACAAACAAATCCAAAAGAAAGGTGTGTTGATGGTTGTGTTCTCAGATTTGGATTAACTTTACTAAACAGATTTATTAGTTTTTCAAAAAATGGAGCAACGTGAGGCTCCAATTGAGGAGGAAGTTGACGTAGACCCCCAAATAGTTGTCAATGTCAATACATTGCTCGCCGCAGCTGCAGATCCTGTGGCTCCGGAACCTATCAATCTATTGGCCGCCGCCGCAGCTTATTTAGATCCTGAAGTATTTCAACGAGCTCGGGAAGGTACTGACAATTTATATATTTAATTTCATATGCATGCTAATGTTTTTTATGAATTGTTTTAGGAACAAGGCCAGGTGATTTGATCAGTGACTCAGAAGATGAAGAGGAAGAAATGGAAGTGGATACTCCTAAAGGTCGTGTTGAGGGATCCACCTGCATTCAAAATGGTAACTTTTAACATCGTCCCCGTCATTTGAAATAGTTTTCTGATCGTGTTTAAATTGATGATTTTATTCATTGAGGATATGTTTTTGTTTCAAAATTAGATTCAAGTGAGGATACAAGTGAAGACTCAAGTGATGATTCAACTTCTGATTCAAATGACGGCGACGTTAGCTCAGACGAGAAGCCCCCAGAGGTTGAAGGAGGTGATCATAAAAACATCTATGAGTCAGCTTATCGTAAAGCAAGATTGTTGCCTGCAAATTATGCTGCGTTTCAAAATAATTCAGGACCATCTACTTCCTCGAGTGTGGAGGAGAGTCATAAAGATAGAGGTAAACTTCCCACTTATGCAAATCCAAAGAAAATCCTACATTATTGCTTGTTTTATCTATACGTTATGTTACGATAGTTCCAGGTCCTTCCCGAGTGATGCAAGCCATCAAAGCAAAAGAACGCTATCGTCACCCGATTTACTATAGGGGAAACGAAACGACAGCAAATGAAACAACAAATGAGGTTCCGCAACTGTCATTTCAGGCTATTTTATTGCCTCAAGAGGTTCCGCAGCCGTCAACATCTCGGAGTGCGTTGGCTCAAGAGCAATCGGAAATCGCTTGTTCCAGTGGTAGCTCCAAGCTCGCCAAAAAGCAACCAGCGGCTGCTAGTCGTACATCCCAGTGTACCCGAAATCCAGTTTCCTCTATTCTAACCCCGAAGACACCAAGGAAGAAGAAGGAACTTACAGCCGATGACATTTTCAAGGTCAAGAAGCTACATGATGATACAGTGCAAAGCCTGAGCAATCATTCCACGACTCCAGCTTCCGGAACAGTGTTTATTGATATTGGTGACATGGTGGCAGATCTCAATATTGGCCCCCTAGAACCGCCCCACAATCTGGACCAAAATGTTGAGTTTACTGAAGCACTTCACTCTGTTTGCCCGTCCCTCACCGTTGATAAAGAAGATAAAAATGATCATGTAGATGAGGATATGAAATAGCAACGGAAATGAATGCTCTGCTCGTATTAGAAACATCCTGTAGTGAACAAAATGACAAAGGATTTCTAATCAGAAGTATTATCAATATCAACAAAACTATAGCTTTATCTTTCGTTTTGTCAATTCCACCTTGTATGTAGGCTACACCATATTATGTTTTACAAAACAACATTAAAATACATAAAAGTCATAAAATAGAGACTGTTTATTTGATTGTTTTTGAATGGCCTTCATAAATTCGTGGAAATTTGACTAGTCAAAGTGGCTGAACAGACTGTTCATGTCTTTTTTGTGTGCTTCTCCAATTTCACTATTGTTCTCACCCACAAGGTAGTAGAAATCATTGCTCGTCATTCCATTGCCAACTTCACAAACATTTCCAGCTCGTTTCACAGAAAACCAAGCATAAAATTGGAATAACACATTGATCGGTTTGAGAAAAACGAGTGCTGAAAAGGCAAGTTTATTAGGACATGTTTGAGTTGTTTTTAATCCAAGCTAGTTGTTTGTTTGAAAGTGTACAAAGCTGTGCGATCATCTCAGCAGGTAAAAAACAGTGTGCTCACATTCATTTGGATAGGAACTATTATATTTGCAACTTTTCTATTTCCCCTTTTTCACACTAGTGAGAAACTCATAATGGGATTTTCCCTGGAGTCCTTTATTCTTGGTGGGGGAGGTCAAGTTTTGGTTGGGGAGCGTTACCGTCTCATGAAAAAAATTGGCACAGGTGCCTTCAGCGAAGTCTGGCTCGCCAAAGACATCACCAATGCTGAAGAGGTAGCTTTGAAACTGGAAAGATCCAAAACCTTTGATCATGACTCCACTGTCAAGCTCGGTATTGAGAAAGAAGTATACCAGTCTTTGAATGGGGCTATCGGGATCCCACAAGCATATTGGTTTGGCAAGCTTGAACTAAAAGACTATCATTACAACGTGATGGCCTTGGAAAGACTGGGAGTATCTTTAGGCGAACTGATTCGTCGATGTGGTGGGTTTTTCTCGTTGAAAACAACTTTGATGCTTGCTGACCAACTCATCCAGCGGATTGAAATGGTTCACAGTCAAAGTTATATTCATCGGGACATCAAGATGGATAATATCCTCATGGGATTGGGTTCAAATAGTAACATTGTAAGTTGTCCTGATTCTGAGGCTGAATAAGTAACAATGGTGTTCAATATTAACATTATTTTTTTTATTTACATAGTTGTACATCATCGACTTTGGGCTGGCGCTCCGATATCGGCACCCGGAAACTGGCGTTCATATCGACTTGACAAAGGGAATTCCAATGGGAGGAACTCCTCTGTTTGCTCCACTCAGCGCTCATCTAGGATTCGGACAAAGTCGAAAGGATGATTTGGAATCTGTTGGCTACTTGTTGGTGTACCTCATCAACGGGACTTTGCCTTGGGGGAGGATTAAAGCTGCGAAAAGAGCGGAAGTGTTTCAAAGGGTGAAGCAGTTAAAGTTGACAACCTCCGTTGAGAAACTTTGCAAAGGGTTGCCATCCGCGTTTAAACAGTACTTTTGGTACTGTCAAGCTCTGAGATTCGAAGATAATCCGGATTACAATCATCTGAGAGAAATTTTTAGCAAACTTTTCACAAAAAGGGGATATCAAAATGATAACAGGTTTGACTGGGTGGTTCTCGCAGAAAAGAAAGAGTTGGCTCAGAGGACAAGGCGACAGGTTGAGTGTGTAATTAACTGACTTTGTGTTTCATCTTGCTAAATTACCCTGTAAAAACTGAGTTCATTTCATGATGAATTTTCGTAGAAATGCCTAGTAAAATTCCAAACATGATACAAATTATTTTTTGGAAATTATTCCTTCATCTGTTTATTACCACGATGAAACATATCGGTCGAAAGTGAATTTATTTCTGAGAATTACTTAAAAGGACTTAATGTCACATTGCCCCAATGATTTCAATATGTTTTTGCATTGCATTTGCATATGGTGATTATCTCTTCTCTCCGGAAGTGAATCAGAACTTTCAATCTGCAGTTGATAGGGAGGCAAACGTTTTTGATCAGAGATGATTCACACTCATCCATACTGTTATCGTAATGAGCAGCCAAAAGACGTGCGAATCATCCCATCACATGCATCAGTTTATCAGTATTTCTTAACTTCCATCAGGAAGTGTGCAGTCAAAGGAGTACAGACTCACAACGGGATGAATCACAACAACAAAGCCCTCACAAATTGTGTGTTTTATGAAAGAGATGCATTCATCTTCAGTGAAAAAGTCTACATAAACAGAAGTATTTACGCTGCGACAAAGATGACAAATGAGTAGGCTCCCATTCATTCTTGATCATAATGTTAGTGCTCATTGCATCTGCCTTTTTCTGCTTTTTTTTGCTTTTACCAAATCAAGCCATATAACCATATAAAGTTCATGTTCGTTTAGTGCTTTCCTCTTGAAATTGCCATTTCCTCTCACTTCATAAAAAAACTATCACTCAACCAGTCGTCATCAATCATTCACCATCAACAACGCCAATTAATCAAGAAGAGGAGTTTTGCCTGTTCTCAAGCGAATAAGTTGACTTGCCCCTTCATTTCCAGCGCTGGAAAAGGTAATAAATATTTGAAAACTGTGGCTCATTCAGATAACTATATTTTTGCTTTTATAAACGAATTAACAGGTAGCCCCCAAGCAGAATGGACTCCCCATCAGATCCCTTGACACCTGAAACTCCAGTTATGGTCGGCGAGGAGTACCAACTCATTAGAAAACTGGGAGCTGGTTCCTGCGGCGAAGTGTGGCTCGCGAGAAACATCACCAATGGTGAAGAGCGAGCCTTCAAGATGGAAGAGATGGACTACGAATCCTACAATCACAACCTTCAATCCGAGTTTGAAATCTACCAGGTGTTGCACGGAGGGTTTGGAATAGCAAAGGTATATTCCTATGCAGAGGAGCAGGTAGCTGGACACCTACTCAACGTAATGGGCCTGGAACCGCTGGGACCTGATTTATATGAGCTGTTTATGAAATGTGGTGGGAGTTTCAGCCTAAAAACTACGTTGATGCTAGCCGAGCAAATGCTTAACAGGGTTGAATTTGTTCACAGCAAGGGATACATTCATCGAGATATCAAACTGGAAAACTTTGTGATGGGGTTAGGACCCAGCAGTTCTAAAGTAAGTTATCACTTATCATTCATGTGGTTTTAGTAAACAAAATGCATAATAATTTCTTTTTGACAATTTCCCAAAGCTCTACCTTGTGGATTTCAGTGTGGCCTTCCAATATATTGACCCAGTGACAAATCAACACAAAAGACAGCGTAATATCGGTGAGCTGGTTGGGAATGCACACTTTTCTTCCCTTGCTGCTCATCAAGGGTGGGAGCAGAGCCGAAAGGATGATCTGGAATCAATTGGCCTTGTGTTGGTTCTCCTACTACATGGCTCTCTACCTTGGGTGTTCATTGAAGACGAAGATTATGATGTGAAGGCGAGCAAAATCAGGATGTCAATTGAAAGCACTTCCATTGATGAGCTTTGCCAAGGGTTGCCTTCAGCATTCAAGACATTTTTGATGTACTCCCGTAATTTAGGGTTCAGGGTAACTCCTGACTATGAATATCTTCGTGGAATATTTAAAAATTGTTTTAGAAAGCGAGGCTTCAAAAATGACCTTGTTTTTGACTGGATGACTTTGGATAGAAAGAATGCTTCTGCTCAAGACCAACCTCGGGATTCACGCAGAAAGTCAAAGTGTGTAATTACTTAATACATACGAGAGCTAAAATCATTTTTATGTGTGCTACTCACATATTTATTTATTAGCAAAAACGTAGTTAGACAAATGTTTCACATGTTATCTACTTTTAAATGGTGTTTGTCCTTCGATATAAGGAATGACTTAAAGTTAAATAAATCATGTTATAATAAATCAGTATACAGCCAACATCTCTTGCATACAATCAAAATTCCCAAAACCAATAGTACACTGAGGTTCTAAATATTTAGCTTAATTATTTTCTATTTTAATCAAAACGTCCATAGAAAGCCCCACTAAACCGGGTTTTGTTGTGACCAAACTTTAACCTAATGACATTACACAATTCATATTATGTATCACATTTAACTACATCATGCGCATAGTTACCTTTTATAATGAAGCACCACTGCAATACACACGAGTGAGTTGCTCAACACAGACCTTTGTGAATTCGATATTCAGCTTCGGTACGAAACGTACAACAACAGTCCGGGCAATGGTAGTATGATTCTTCAACGTTGTTGTTTCCACCATAAGGAGTCAGATTTAGAGGCATGCTCCTTAGTTGTTGAACGTATGCTCCTGAAGTTGAACTAGCAGCTGAAGTTGGAGCACGAAAATTGACACTGGGGTTATTCACGTACCTCTGGCTAGCTGGTGGAGCAGCGGGTGGTGGATTGCAAGTGAAACAGCTACACCTGGAGTAACCTGGTCCAGGTAAAGGAGGTTGAGTTGGAGCTGTCAAGGTATCTCCACGTGATAAGTAAGCAGGCCAGCCGAGTGTCGGTTGTCCTTGTGGGAATGGTCCTTGACCGTACTGCTGTGGAGGAGGGGGCGAACAGTCGAGCTACTAGCTGCACTTGTTGTGATTGCAAGTAACAAACATTGTGAGAAGAACTGGTTTGGGACTACCGGATTTGTTACTCGCCGTTGAGCTTGAAAAATTTGATGGGGAGAGCTGCATTCTGAGGAATGAACGGTGCCGGTGGTCCTGAAGTGCGTTGGAGCAGCAGGATGTTCCTCAACTGGGATTCTGCGATGGAGCTGGGTCGAGTGACAAGTTGATTGGGAGGTGGTGGTCCTGGATAAGATGCAGCTCCAAAGTGACTTGCTATTCCTTCCATGGAACTGGAATGCAGCATTCGTTGCTGCTGAACTGCAGGAGAAACTTGTTGGGATTGCAGATAACATTGCGAGATGAACTGGTTTGTAGCGGCTGGGATTTCCCGTTGAGTTTGAAAATTGGGTTGGGCATAGGCATTCTGAGAAATGCTATTTGCTGGTGATTCAAACACACGTTGGAGCTGCTGCTGATTACTCGTCCCTTGAGTCTCTTCGGGAGCATTTTTAAGCTTTCGATAAAATCCGAATACGGCATACGTCTCCCCGGAGTCTCAGGTATGGAAGTAGTATGTGGGGGTAACTCGATTTGGTGCTACAGGTTCAGGAACTGCGAGTGTCCTTGCTGATCTCTGTGTGGAGGCAAGATGAGGCTGTGGCTGTCGTTGTGAAGACATGGATCGGAGGTGTACTAATGCTATTGATGAGGTATCCAATGTCTGAGCAAATGCGGATGCCCAATCTCCCTGAGTGCGCATTGAGGGCTGGGAGGGAGTTTTATGTTGGTGTGTGCTTGCTCGCTTTTTAGCTGGTAATTTTTTTGTATGGTTTTAAATGGGAGCTGACGACCGGTAGCGACATTCGGGCGTTTCTTTTTAGCACTGACGTAAAGGGGGGTCGGGGCGGTACGCTCACAAGCAACCGATTGTTCTACGCTTGTCTGACTACCACTTGGATTAGCCTGATGCGGAATGCGAAGCTGTGATGCAGAAACGGCTGCATTGGCCAGGATGTGTAGGTTATTAGCTGCTTCCTGTGACACGGTCACGGCTGGTTCAAGCTCCGGTGAATGTTGGACCACTATACCTACTACTCTTCAATAGCTTCAGGAGTTAGAGGCGCTGGTGGTGATGCCAACGGTGAATTTTGACTTATGATCTCATCCTGCGCCATGTCCCTTACGACTTCTTGATTCGCGTTACAAACCTCTTCAGGTTCTTCCAGACATGTTATAGGTTCATTGGAGACTGGTGTCGAGAAAGATAATTCGTATGAAAGTGTCAAAATCCTGGTTTCATCAGGGGGTGTGGTAAAACCACTTATTTTTTCTGCTCCCTCTTTGTCCTCGTTATTTTCACATTGAGGAGCAATAGGCTTATCTTTCTTAAGTGTAAATGATACCAAACCAGAGCTGGCTGGCAGGGTAATTCGCTCTGCGCCTTCATTTTCGCCCAAATCCTTCTGCTCTGGCAGTTGGTTCTCTTCAAGATTTTCAGGCACTGCTTCTGGGAGTTCAGGACAACCTCGTCCTTCTAAAACGTTATTATCGTGCGTCATGGCCATTTTCTCCACTTCTTCCACATTAGTTGGAGGAACATCGGAAGAAGCTGCTGCTGCTGTTGGCATTTTTGGAGATGGCAAAGCATCGGAAGGCTGGGGGATCTCCCCCGTTTCTTCTTCCATTTCACTTAACTCCGCTGGAGGATCCCCAAGTTTATCTTCAAGTGGTGCTGGTATTTCCAGAGGTGGTAAAACATTGGATGGTTGGCCGCTCTTCCCTTTTTCTTCATCCATTTGACCAAACTTTACTGGAGAAACCGCAAGTTCATCTTCAACGATTGGCTCAGCCTGTTCCATCGAGCAGGGCTCAGCGTTGCAAGAAGTTTGTGTCGCATTGTCATTTTCTAGCTTTCTTTTTCGTCCTCTCAACGGTTGTTTCTTTCCACGCCTCACTTTCAAAGCTTTTTTGATAGTTTTCACTGCGGATCTCCTCTTGCATGCAGTTGCGCCAGTTGAAGTGGAGTTTTGCGTGGGCGGTGGTAGAACCAACGGTTTTTGCCCTTTTTTCTTAGCCTTCAAATGAACAACAGGAGCATTTTAGTTATTCTCATGCATGCTCATTCCGCAACATAATTTCGAGCTCCCTTACATTCTAACAAAAATGTATATAATGGATTGGAATCTTTACCTGAGTTTTCTTCATGATCGGAGGTTTCTTTATTTTGGCACGCTCACCGCATCTTTGCTTAGGACCAGTTCTCCGGGTTGTTGTGTTATTGGGCTTAGAAGCTTCCGTAGTCTTTTTAGAAACACTAATTTTGAGCTTCTTGATAATGCTGTTAAACTTCTTTTCTATTGCCTTGACTGAGAGTGGTCGTCGGTTTCGACTGTATGATGATTGCTCACAGTCGCTAGCATTCTTTTTGTCTTTAGATCTGGTTTTCATTGGAAACCCCATTGTCAGTGTGGATGCAGAACAGTGATACGCCTAAACACAGACAAAAAGACCATAATAAAAAAACTGTAATAATCTTTCCTTATCACCTCATTTCCGTTCGCCCTTGCACTCTCCCATTCACGTTTCTTTAAATCAATTTGAACTAACAAAAAAAATCAAGTATGTTTTATCGATACCGATACCTTAGATTAGGTCAGTGAGATTAGACTTCTCCTGCGTATCGCAACCGACTTATACAAATATCTAGTGTAAACTTTTCCCAACAATTCTCAAAAAATATGAAATTACTAACAAATTTCGAAGTAGTATAAATGCTCAAGTAACTATTACAGTTATTCCCACAGCTCAGCAACTTCTCAGAAAGAATGACTAACCCCTTTGAGCTCCAATAGTTTTAGGAAGTGTGGTGTGATAGCCAGTTCGAATATGAATGAGATATGCTCGGCTCCGTTCTCGTATCTCCGCTTACTCGTTTCAGCGTAGGAAGCGCTTTGCATGTCAGTTCATTGACGAGTATATGCATTCATTGCATTACCATGCCTGTTGCATTCAAATCACCTGGAATGGATGATTGGTTGAGCAAGAGTACTCATAATCTCTAACAAAACAGGATGTGGATGTAATAGTACTGAACCGATAATGACTAAATAGAAATAGATTAAGGTTCAATTTGCATAATTCCCATTCACCGATATTTTCATATCGAGACCATCAAGCATTTCTCACTCAGGAACGTATAGAGACTGAGTAGTGTGTAAGTTCCTGTGTTGAGCTATTACAGTCGACGAACTTGCAGGATGCATGCTCTTGCTAGTATCTGTCTGCCTCTGATTTAATTTGACGTAAGTACGTATGCATGGATGTGGATACGCACAAACTTGACTAGAAGATTTAATTAGCTGGGTTAGATTGCTGTCTCGTAATTTTAATTGGATGTGGGTTTGCAGCTGCCGATTGCAGTCTTATGTACATTCAATAGAATTTGGTTTGTTAGTAAGTTGCATTGAATTTAGTGGCGATTGATAGTTGAGCTGAAAATATTTCGAAATGTTCTCTACACTACTCACTCGTTTTCCGCATTAACTGAATGGTACAAGTTAATCTCACATAACATCAACCGATTGCATACCTCTTTTTGATTGGAAAAGTCGAGCATCCTTATTATTCTCGTTTTATGAGTTCATTGTTTCACGTGAGGTGAAGATAGTAACTAAAAATAGGGGCAACTCGAAATTGCCATGTTATGTCATAATCTCTTACTGCTAATTTTAACCTGACGCTACTTCAGACCATTACAAAATATGCATACATGGAGTTGTTTCTCTCAAGTCAAAAACTGTAATAACAATTAATTGTTCTACATGACATGTGCTATGCTGGTATGCTTAACGCGTCTTACCTGTTCAATGTACTTGAGCATGTACTTAAGCCAAAGCTAGCATTTCCTTTCAATTTTAAGAATGCAAACTAAAGACATTTTCTTATGTGTAATGCGTTTTCTACCAAAATATCAACTTTTGCTGAACGATCCATTTAATTGGGAGTACGAGGACAATGCGACAGTTGAGCCTGTGTTTGGAAGCTGCTGACTTCTGGAGACATTTAAGCAGTTCTAAGTCAACTATGAGCACTGGGAAGACTGTGTTGTCACTGAGGTTCACCTCATTCCAATCAGGGAACGACACAACTTATGCGTAACCGAGAGCCGGAGTTGTCCCCCGATGCGATAATACAACGTGCATATTATATTGAGAACATTACAATTTTGTGAGAAAAAGCAAGCCAGGCGAGCCTGGATGTTGGCGTATGAAAATGACAGAAAGAATGCTTCCAAAAACTTGTGAGCTTCTGTTACTGTTTGTTTGCCATTTGGTTCAGGTATCTCAAGTAGTGGTAGTAGTCTTATTAGTGTTACCATTGAATGTAATGTAATTACAAGAAACTGCGCAGGGTGAATGAAGCTAGTTATTTAGTACACTTTTAATGAACGACATGAACGTTTTTGTAGGGAAAGGTTAGAATTTGACAGCTAATAATGAACTGTTTGTCTCTTTTCTGTAAACATGGGTTATCTTCAATGAATTTTATATCAATTAGTCCTTTGGTTGTGAGATAAAATATAAAACTAAATACAAAAACCAATTCTCCCCATATCTGTTTGTATTATTAGTTGATGTTATTTGTCATAATCATGGTCGGCTTATTGCATCAAATTATGGACACATGCCATTATTCGAATCTGTATTTTTATTCATCACTCTGTGAGTTAATTCATGCAACTTGCCACTGTCGCCTTTCATCAGATTCATCATTTTTACCAGATTTTGCTGATACATGCTACTCAAAATAGACCCTGTCGTGCATACACACAAATATTGATAGCAGGACAATGCACGATCCTTACATGAGCAGTACACCTTAGGTTTCCAATTCAATTCGTTTCTCTTCCTTCAGCATTGTATCGTTTGTATGTAGAAAGTCTCTCAGGCGCATTCAACTACTCACACCTCATAATTGTGTGCACAAACTTCCCTCAAATATCTATATTCACAAGACAGGTAACTTCCACGTTTATATCCCCGTGTTGTATGTGTCCTAGATCTAGCCCTTGAGTGAACTCAAACCGTACGTCACAAACCACAAGTAGAATACAGGGTGCATTTATCGACTGAGCCAACCTTCAAGTATATTTGTGATTGACTCAATTACCTGTCGTGCAAGTAGTCAACGACCCCTCTACGCAAATAGAACTGGTCCATCACACTTTCTCTTCGTCATTCCATTTCCATTTTCATCTCGGTTTGATCAGTCAGAGTGAATAGAAACCTCATGTGAAAAGGTTTGTTTCCATATTATAAACCAAGAAATTACACAACACATTCATGTGGCAAAGAAGAATGCACACTGTTTTTGTGTTGCAGAAGTAGCTTTATATTTAAGGAACTCATCATTTGACTATAAACAATTACGTGACAATCTTCATCCTTCTTATAATCTCTTTATGCATATGAAGGCGAACCTACTAAAAACGATAGAACAAAGAAACACCCCCTTCATCCTACAATAGTCGTAGCCACAGAATAACTGGGGTACTGTAAGACACCTTAAAAATGCAGTGAGACTGATATCAAACATCAGTGGGACAACCACCTCAAAAGTTAAATGGTTTTGCAAGAAAAGCTTTAAAAAAATTGAGTTTCAACTATAAAATGACAATAGCAAGTTAAGGAAGAGACATAGGTGCTTTGAAGGAGGATCTTGAGGAATTATACCGATTGCTGTTTAATATTAAAGTTAGCAACCAAAGCAAGACGTTGTTTCATGTGAGTGTTGGATCTCAAAGAAAATACATTGTTGATGAGAGAGGATGTCTTGAAGCTTTTTACAAAGGCGTATCCAGAGCTTACTGAAATTGTGGGGGACTTTAAGATTTTTGTTGATAACAAAGACCTGGACTTGTTTGATGGAGAGATTGAGTTTAGAGATCGAATAATAACTTTTTGAATAGTCAGCATTGCGCTTTTCTCATCTTTGGTTACTCTGATAAGGTGCTGCAAAAGTGGGAGAAAGAAACATAGTAAGCGTGACGAAGGGAATAAGAGTGCGGTAGCAACTCTTGATAAGGAAGTTCTGTAAGAGTATTTGCGACCCAAATATAAGTTAGTTCTGACTTATTAAATATTTGTTGACCTTTGTTTTTATATTACTGTAAACTCCGAATTGTGGTAACATTGTACATATCATTTCAGCGTGTTTTAATTGTGCATCTCATTCTACCCCATTTCTTATAGTAGCTGATCTCCTCCCAACACATATTCCATAATCTTTAACGTTTAAAAAAAAGATTTACGATTGAAGTGTGCAGTTTACAAAATATATAATCTGCTTGTTAAAAACAACTAGCCCTTTTACACACAGCTATTTTCATACAACATGGTATTAGTCATGTACTTACTCTATAACCAACGCTAGCTTGCCAAGCTGAAAAAGAAATGTCTTCACCAAATCTTTAAATGCATGGATAACTAACGTGTGGGGTGAGCTGAGAAATCTTAGCATTTGAGTTGTTATAGTTGTGAAAAACAAAAACCTGTCACTGCTGAACTATGTAATCTCATCCCCAGTCTTTAACTCAACCCCTGAAATTTCATGTTATATACCTACATCTCCATTGGGGTGAAAGCTCAGACACACATGCACTTTTTGGATAGGCAAAGGAGCTACAAACACGCATGATGGAAGACAGCTAATGTAAACCCATTAGCTAAAACACGTAGACAACACCACCACTACAGGAAATCGAAAGCCTTTTATGGTTTGAGCTACTTGTTAGTAATAAGATATGATCAATCGATGTGGTTACATCAGGTTAATCTAGGAGCTTTATTACAGCCTTGTCCTTGAAAATAGCGAATGTTCATATTTAAAACTAGAACTCATTAGCAAAACAATCAAGGAGTTAATTTCCTCTCCATTGGCTTATATGTGGTTGGATCACGTATATGGCTACTTTCCCCATGTCTTTCTGAAGCAACTGTTTGCTATAGCTTGCTTGTCACCACTCATATCCTCTCTGCTCTTGAATCTACCGGCACAAGAAGGAAATTTTATACATCAAAATGTATCCCCCACAGTGTAATGAAAGTTGCGTAACAAAAAGATTCCGACTCTACATCTTCTACGGTGTTCTCTTCTTCACCTTAATTATTTTAGCTTTGACTCACTTCATCGTGTTTGTTGTGTACCGCCGAAGGTCCAAAGAGCAGACAAATGACTACATAGCGAGAAAGCAAGAGTACTTCGCTTCAAGTTTAACTGACCTCCGACTGGAAAAGGAAGCCCGTGACAGTGCCGCTCAGGCTGAGATTGAACTGGCGGCTCTTTCTGTTAGCATACTTTTTGCATCTCATATTTATCTTTTGAACTTAATTATATTTAAATGTTTTTTCTGCAGAAAGGTGGGGAGAGTATAGGAGACGAAAGTGATACCGGAACCGAATGCCAATACCAACGTGATGAACAACAAGAGGATTCACTCTCCCGACTAACCTCTGCCTCATCCCTACTTCTAAAACGAATGGGAGTTGAGGGGCTGCTGCCAGGCTTGGAGAGAATTGATGAGGAGAATGTGGCTGAAATTTCGAGGTGCTCAACCAGTTCCACCTTGAGTAGAGGCAGAAGCGCCGTGAAAGCTGCGTTACATGAGCCAGTCATCGTCACAGTTGCCACTGTATCCGCAATCTTTGCAGAAGAAGCAGAGAAGGATCAAAATGGAGAAAATGGAGAGGAATTGGTGGAGAGGAAAAATTCAGTGCTGGACATTTCAGATATCATTGATTCCCCGAGGAAAACTGCTCCACAGCAGCAAAATCACTTTGATTTTAGGAAGTCAGGAGATAGCACACTCTCAGCTCATTTTTCTCGAAGAGGCAGTGACCACTCTAGTTCTAAGATAAGTAATCATCGGGATTTATCCCATCATGAGCGGAGTATCGAAGAAAGTGAATAAAATTATTGCCCAAATCAACACAAATCCACTTAAACCCTTCTCTATACTCTACAAAGCACAAAGAAGGCATGTAGCAGCATCCCGTATCAAATATTATATGCTTAAATCACATCTTAAATATTACTATGCAATGTAATTATGCATTTGTAAGTTGAGAAAAATAAAACCGAGCTACAGTGATTGCCGTCCTTGTATTTATTATTGAGTCAGAGCGTACTAATAGTGAACATTTTTATACGCCGTTGTTGATGTTTATTTTTCATATAATTCGGCGTTTGAGGACTAAAATAAAAGTTGAATTGGCAAGTAGCACTATTTAGAACATGAGCGTCGTGACCCGCAACCAGGCCAGTTGATCTGTTAAACCACATGGTTATTCAGAGCTGCGAAGGAGTGGAGGTGGTGGGAGTCTAAAGAAATTTATAGAGCGGGTCATACGCGTGTTGCGGTTATTGAGACGGTCTATGTAATGAGAAGCGGGCTCGTGGTTGGGTCACCGCCGCTTAACGACAATGTTCGCGACGCTGCGCTACGTACTGATCTTCTTGACAGGCGGACTCGCCATCGAGTGCCATCCCAACGACTTTCCACCGCCTCCGGATTTAAAGGGAAGCGGATAATGTTGGACATGTGGATATCATCCCGAACACAGGTTAGAGCTTTTCTTAGCGAGGGAAGCGTTACAATTTGTTGATCACTCATTGACAGCTGAATGAAGGTGAATCTACTACTTGTTTCAGTCAGTTGGAGGAACCAGGAAATTTATGCCAGGTATTTTAACATTCACGTAACGTAGATTGATCTGATTGTATGAGTACCAGTATGACACTTGGATCCACGCTGGAGCTCTGCCATGGTTCCTGTTGAAAACGACATTTAAAGCTTTCATGATTCATTTCATCAAGAGTTCCTACCATCGTGCAGGCGTCATGGACTTTGTAGCAATGAGGTTGCAAGGAGGCAAATTGTGTTGTGCACAATTTTCTTGCACGGAATAAGTGTGCTGTAGCATGCATAAATGAAAATGAATGTGTGAATTCATGAGAAAGTTGAAAGTAATCAGTCATGTTGAGTTTTTTAATCCATAATCTCAGCTTGCTTTCCCTCCAAAGAAAGAGAAGAAAAAGCGAGAAATGGATCGTGGCAGCATATAATTTGTGAGTAGCAATATGTCACACGCATATCTATGGATATTGTCAATTGTGTTGTATCGTAGTATTGTATTGCACGAATTTCATTGCGAGATTATGCTCGGAAAGTAAACAAGTGAAACTAAAGATTGAAAAATGACATATTATGTGTTCACTACATTCGCTTACTTTACATAAATATATATTTCCTTATGAAACTGGTGCAGTACAATACTCAAATAACATGTGTTAACAATAGTGAGTGAATGTATTACTACAGAAAAAGGTACGTATTGCTCTCTTCATACCAGAAATTATACTGATCATTTCTCATCCCCCACAAAGCCATTTCATGGTTTGACAAGCACCAATCGTTACAATTGCGAGCAAAAGTGTAGTGCAAAGGATGTTTTGTAAAGCAGGGAAGTATCGTCTCGACTTTTACTTGTCGTGTATTATTAAATTGTCATAAAGTTTGTTAAACATGTCCAAGTAAGGTAGGTTGAAACCCATTTTTAACTGAACTACAACAGCTCAACAAAATCAGACGGGTACTATATCATCCGCACATTATTCGCTGTGTGGTTGTTTTGTATTCTGGAAGAAGATTAGTTGCTCACTTTTATTTTCATTTACAAGGTTTAGTAGGAGTCTGCTGAAGCATGCTGACTGAAAAGTGCTATACATATTCGATTGCGCTGCTACCATATTGATTGCCCAGAACCCGTGTTTGCGCTAGGGAGAGCCCCAGGAGTTGCTGTTGATACTGCACGAGTACTGGGGCCACTTCACCCCTGAGCTCCACGACATCCCGATCAACTACGCTTCCTCATTGCTAAAAAGTGCATGTCGTGTACCCAAACATACGTGAACTTCATGAATGATAGGATCAGGAGACAGATTGCGGTTTCGAACCCGTTGTGGCAAGATTTGATGTTAAAGATGCAAATGACTGATGGTATGGCTATGTATGCACATTAATTTATGGCAGTTATTTTTATGTGCGACCGTAGTAATATTAATTCCAATTAAGCCTAAATGCAGTCATAAAATATATGGCACTCGATAACATTCTCATGCTTCTTATTTGAGTGGATTACGATGCCCCAATTAGTCTGTACTTTGATCATTGTAAGATTAATAGTGTATTTTTGTTCTATCGCTTTTAGTAGGTTCGCCTTCATATTCTTAAAGATATAATAAGAAGGATGAAGACATGTTACATAATTTCTGATTGAGAAATAATAAGTTACTTAAATCTAAAGTTATTTCTGTACCACACACACAAGGACGTCAATAACAAGTTGGCACCGTTTTTGACTTTTTGGCACCCCGCAGCATACGTAAGCCAGAGGGTACCCTCACGGCACCCCCAAACTTTCCACACGTCCTCAAGCCAAGAATACCACCCCCAAAGAAGCTCGATACTCATTCAAAAAGCAGAACCATTAAAACAATTCAAAATTTAACCTAAAAACAATTTCCTTTCCGGGCTGAAACTAATATTTTTTTAACCGAACACAAGGTTGAGAAGACCCACAATTGAGAACAAAATACTGATTAAGTTTACAAATTTCTACATTACTCAAATTCCACGCAGTAAAAACCACGCAGTTCTATATGCTCATTCGACTTCACAATCAAAACGGGCTACAACATGTATTCGTGAGAGAACTACCTCCACCTGAAAGTTTTGGATTTAAAAAATTCCACTTTGAAATTCTGTAAGGAAAAACTGTTTTTTCCAACTTGAGTCGGATTACTCAAATTCCAAGCGCGTTGACAGACGAGTTCTATAGCTCGTTCGACTCACAATCAACGGGCCTACAATGTATTCGTGAGAAGGACTACTCCACCTGAAACTTGGATTTTAAAAAATCACTTTAAAATTCGTAACGGGAAAAAACCTATTTTAATCTTTGAGTCGATACTCAAATTCACGGCGCGTGACAGACGAGTTCGTATAGCTTGTTTCGGACTCAGAATGACATGGGGCCTACTAACATTTAT
Organism: Orchesella cincta; assembly: GCA_001718145.1. Lineage (NCBI taxonomy): Eukaryota > Metazoa > Arthropoda > Collembola > Entomobryomorpha > Orchesellidae > Orchesella > Orchesella cincta. Next base: position 53,090 of record LJIJ01001083.1, read on the forward strand.
TCGTTTGATTTAAAAAATTCACATTAATGCCCTTAAAAGAAAAAGTTCAACTTTCAAATCGATTATTGATAATAAACGACGATGGGCTATAACGAGGTTGTAGAGTTTATTTGTAATCCGACGGTTTCGGACTTGAAGACTAAGCAATCCTCAGCAGGGGACTGGAACATTTTTTTTTGAGAGTAACAAAGGGTAATGTATTATGGATTAAAAATTAGTAAATTAATATGTATAAATCACACATGATTGGATTCAAAAATTGTGTATCCCAGCTCAACCTATTTTCTGTTTCTTTGTCGGTTCATCAATGGCTTACCTCATCAATTGATGGGCTTTTTTTGTGGAGGCAGCTTCTTTAGTTTTCCTTTGATAATTGCGGTCTTCTTTTATTATATTGATGCAGTATCCCATTGGATAATGTGCTCATTATCATTTGTCATAGATGTTCGGAAACGGCGGAGTCAAGGTTAAAGTTCTGCAGCTACTTTTGGTGTTCATTTTAGGCGGAGTTTGAAGTCTCTTCCGGTTTCACCGTACGTTAATGGTATCCACATGAGCAGAGATTTTGTAAATCCAGCATCCTTTTTCTTTTCAGCTTTGTCCTGTGAGTTGTGATGTTTTCGGGACATGCGGTTGTATGGGATGTAACCTAAAGAGTTTCCAAGTTGGCGTGCTTATTATGTTTGCTGCAGTTCGGGTCAACGTGGCCTTATCATCTTTGCGATGTGAAGGAATTTTGTTGAAGGTGTAGCCCTCATAATATCTATAGAAAAACAAATTTTTTCATTTTTTTAAATTTACTCTAAAAGTTTCGTTTCCTAAAATATATTGGCCAAAACGGGTTTTAATGTGTTTAGTTAGTCAATGCTTACTGATGCAGAATAGAAAAAACCATTGTTCGACTTAATGCAGGTTAACACACAAAAGTTATACATTTTGGTTCATCAAATCTTCGCAGTTGATGACGGGACTTCCTACTATAACCTGTGGTCTGACATTACGCTGATTTTTGATGCTTCTAGGCATCCATGTGTGAAAAGTGTGGCAACATACTCTGACATTTAGAAGAAATCCCGTTTCATTTTTCTATTTGTTTTCATTGTGTAGTTTATACGGTTACTAACATTTCCAATTTTATAACCACAAGTATCATGCTAAAAAACATTGAACGCTGCTGCTATTTCAACAAGACTAACTGATAACAGGAATAAAAAAGCACAGTACATGCATTCTAATCCACATTAACACAAAAAAGGTATGATAGTATTGATAAAATGTGGAATTTCGAGTAGCGCGTATTTTATGGGCGTCTACGTTATAAATGTTGACGCATAATGGACTATTTTTATGTTAAAGTTAAGTATGGTTAGGATAGGGTTGAGTACGGCTTGATGATTGTGTAAATAAGAGTTGTCTGATGGATTATGTATGGTAATTGTTGGTGTATTGTGTTGGCTGGGAGTTTGTTGACTATTTAAAAGAAGGGAAAGGAGCTATATTGGAATTTAAGTATGGTTAGTATTAGCTGTAGAACGTTTTTTTGAAGTCGTTTGACTTGCATGTTATTGCTCTTGAATGAATTTTCGCTTGGAATGTTGATTGCTCTGGAATTGGATTTTCGCCTTGTGTTGTGTTTATGATATGATTGGCCTCAGAAGGATTTTTATAGTGTGTGCTGGTGATGGACGGTTGGCCCCTCAGAAAGAATTTTGTTGGTTACTGCTGTAAAATATTATTATGCATAAACGATTGCGTAAGCTCGGATAACACTTGGCTCTTTTTTATGTGTAGAAATGGACAAGTTTTTGGGTTTGAGAGTTGAGAGAACGGGTACAATGCGTGGATTTTCACTTTTTTCCTTTGTTAGGGTGAGCAATCGTTGTGCGAATGAGCATTGTGCATTGTCAGATGCAAACATTCGTGCCTTTCTTAACTGACTCTTTTCATTTTTGTGGATACAAAAGGGTAAATTAGTTCCTCGTTGTATTGCTAACTCACATTGCTTGTTTTCCACGCACGTATCTCACGATGGGCTTGTTAGCCACACGCTCTTGTTAGAGCAAACAACGTTACTAGCCATCAAGAACACGTTCATATTGTATTTATTACTTTTTTGTATAAAAGCGTTTGTTCAATTCTTCATTATTTTTTCAAGATGAGCGTTAGTAACGTTGTTTGGCCTCTTAGACGCAAAGAGCGTGTGTTAGCTAACAATGCTAATTCCAGATCGTGAGATACAGTGTTGTGGAAAACAAGCATGTATGTAGCAATTACAACGGCAGGAATCTAAATTTACTTCTTTTGTTATCCAACTCAAAAATGAGAGAAGAGTCAGTAAGAAAAGGCTACGAATGTATTTTCATCTGACAATGAGCACATGCTCAATACTACCTGTCAGACACTATTACGATTTTTGTGCTTCATCATTCAACCTATAACATAAGTTCGGATAAATAAAAGCTAAGGAAAATATCCTAACGCATTCATGTTCTCATCACTCACGTTGATCATTCTCTACTCTTAATGTTTGAGCTAGTCATGAAATGCATTCTTGGTGATTCGATGCAAATTAGTCAAGCAGCGCGGTGTACAGTGGATGTCAGATGTGCCTGGATGATGGCCGAAACCTCAGAGTGAGAGTGAGCTACGCCTGAATTTCTTCAACTCTCAAACCCCAAAAACTTGTCCATTTCTACACATTAAAAGAAGGAGCCAAGTGTATAACCGACGCCTTACGCATCGTTTATGCATAATAAATATTTGGTACAGCTAGTATCCAAAAAAATTACTTCTTCTGAGGCCTCCAACCTTAGTCAATGCAATCAACCCAGCACACACTAATAAAAATCCGCTTCTGAAAGCCAATCATCATCATAAACACACACCAACGCGAAAATCCATTCAGAGCCAATCATCATTCCAAGCGAAATTCATTCAGAGCCAATACCATGCAATCAAAAGCGACTTCAAAAACGTTCTTCAGCTAATACTAACCATACTTAAATTCAATATACCTCCTTATATCACACTCCAGCCAACACAATACACTGAATTACTCAATAACACAACAACCTAATTTACATCATCAACTACTCAACCCTATCCTAACCATACAGTTAACTTTAACATAAATAGTCCATTATGCGTCAACATTTATTAACGTAGACGGCCCTAATAAGCGCTACGTCCACATTTTATCAATTACTATCATACCTTTTTGTGTTAATGTGGGATAGATGCATGTACTATGATTTTTACCTGTTATCAGTAGTTTTTGATAGCACAGCGTTCAAATGTTTTTAGCATGATACTTTGGTTTATAAATGGAAATGTATAGTAACGTAATAAGCTACACAATGAAAACAATAGAAAAAGGAAACGGGATTTCTTCTATAATGTCAGAGTATGTTTTTCAACCCATGGATGCCAGAAGCATCAAAAATCAGAGTAATGTCAGACAAAGGTTATATAGGAAAGTACCCTCATCACTCGAAGATTTGATTGACACCAAATGTAAAACCTTTTGTGTGTTAACCTAATGATGTACGTAAACAATGGTTTTTTCTATCTGCTATCAGTATCATTGACACTAACACATTAAACCGTTTGCCAATATATTTTAGGAAACGGAAAACTTTAGAGTAAATTCAAGAAAAATGTGAAATTTGTTTTTCTATAATATTATTGCAGGCTACACCTTCCAACAACAATCTTCTTCCACCATCCAGAAGATGATAAGCCACGTGTGACCGAAAACTGCACAAAACATAATAACACGCCAACTTGGAAACTACTTAAGAGTTACATCCCATACCAACGCAATGATCCGAAAAACATCACAACTCACCAAGCCGACAAAGTGAAAGACACAAAGCGGATGCCTGGAGATTTACAAATCTCCTTGCTTACAGTGGATACATTAATTAATAGTGAAACGGAAGGAGACTTCAACTGCACAGTGCGCTATACAGAAAATGAACACACATAAAAGTAACTTGCAGCAACTAATAAACCTTGAGCTCTCCGCCGTTTCCGACATCTTATGACAAGATGATAATGAGACACATTATCCAATGGGATTAACATGTCATCAATAATAATAAAATACAAGACCGCAGATTATCAAGGAAAACTAAAGGAAGCTGTCTGCATACAAAAAAGCCATCATTGGAATGAGCCGCTAGTCAGATGTGTACCCATTGATGAACCGAAAGAAGAATAGGTTTGAGCTGGCGATACACAATTTTTGGAATAGTCCATCATTCAGTATATATACAAATATTTAATTTACTAATTATTAATCCATAATACATTACTTTGTTTCTCACAAAAAAAATTTCACTTCCCCTGCATCTAGAGCGATTGTGTCTTCAGTCGAAAATCGTCGGATAATATAAGAACTACTACACTCGTGTTCTACTATTACCCATCGTGTTCGGTTTTTCTCTAGTATCATAATCGATTTTGAGTTTGAAACTTTTTCTTTCATAAGGCACTTTAATGTGATATTGTTTTGCAATCAAACGAATAAATGTGTTGGTTAGACCATGATTCAGTCTTCTGAGATGCGACACAAGCTTATAGAACTCGTCTCGCTGTTCACCGCGCGTGGAAATTTATGAGTTAATCGACTCCAAAGATTCAAAAGATAGGTTTTTCCGTTAAGAAATTTTAAAGTTTGGATTTTTTTAAATCCAAGTTTCGGGCTGGAGGTAGATTCTTATCTCACGAAATT
>LJIJ01001084.1:0-57796 GCA_001718145.1 Orchesella cincta
AGATTTAGGGCTTTTTAAAGCTAAGCACATATGATATAGAAAAAACAAAAAAATATATATAGCAAAATATGTTTTGTGTTGTCGCTAACTAAATAATATAGATGAGATTTGGTTGCTAATGATTGCTGATGAATCCTTCTACGAAAACTAAAGCATTTGATGGTTGATGACTTTTGAAATATTCTTCTGGCAGATGTAAGGTGTAATGGAAATATTACTCAAAAGTTGCTGACTGCAAGTTCCGTAGATATTTTGTAGATTTATGAGATTTTGTGTCTATCCAGTATGTTATAACGATGAAGTAACTCCGAATTGCTTTCTAAATGTGTAGACATTGATAACAAAGCAACCTTAGCTCGCTTAGATCTTGGTCTTATTATGCTCTAACCTGACATTGTTATATGGGTCTGTTCGTTTTTTAAAAAACTTTATATGCTTACACATTGACAGGTATTATTATTACATCATGTCGTTGGTAAATTGTTATAGAATACAAAGCATTTTATAGGTTATTTTAGTAGGGAGGCTTCCCAAACCGTATATTGTGATTGTAATGGTGACGGTACACAATCAGAGTCACAATCTCGTACTGTGAAGCCCGGAGGCTTCGCTGAATTCGGACTATAAAAACTACCATAGGCTAGAAAGACTAAATCGTGCGCTCTGACATCCCATGCTTTGTTGTGAAGTGGTAAATTTAATTTAATCCAATTTTTGCCATCACAAGCCGATCCAGAGACGGGTTTCAGTTTTCGGCCAAAAAATTGTAGGTTTTTACTGTAAATTCCTGCCTACCGTATTTTCTACCGTCACAATACTCAAATTGGCCTACCGGACGACTTGCGAAGCCTCCCTAATATCATACGGTATGTAACAGTCGGCATCAGTTTAGTAGTGATCTTCAAGGTAATTTGCGATTCCTTTTACAATTCTAGAACTTCCGACCTTGAATAGTTATTTACATCTTCATCAAAAGAAGGGTAACTGCAAAGTTCTTTCTTAAATACGGTTAGTTTTAATATATTTTGGTGGCTCAAAAGTTCACTCCTGCAAAAGTTCTAGCCATATTTATGTTAAAGAGCGGATATTAGCGAGTAGCCAATGTCTAAATTCCGATCTAGATATTTAGAAAAAGCAAATAATTCAGACTTTATATTACTAGAATTTGAATATAAAATGCGTTTTGGAATAATCTGAAGGTTTAACCACATACTTGTGAGAGCCTACAATCAATGTAAAATACAACAAGATGATAGTTTATCAAATGTCAGTGGTGTTTTAGAAATATTAATAATGTCAGGATTGTAAACTAATCATGTTTAAACGCAGTATTGAGCAATGCCGTGTAGTTTTTAGCGTTGCACATTCACGGAAAATGTCGAGTATATTAGCTCAAATCCTGTAAGCAGATAAATTGCATAAACTAATCTACGCAAGGTTCTTCGTAAAATGCTGATTGGATTTTTTACAAAAGTATCTTGAGTTACATTTACCAGTAATTGGAATGAGTACAACAATGCTACCACTAAACGTGGTTTAAAGTACAACAGCCTCTGCTGTTTTGTTGGTCGGCTAAAATAACGATAAGTGATTAATATCTTAAATCATAGAACGTTTTTATTCATGATTAACAGGATTCTTTATCTGCTCTCTATAGGTCACCTGCTATCACTGCAAATATTTTAACCATAATTCCTCTCTTTGCTGTACTGCAAAACGTCTAAAATGCAAGTCATCATAGGGAGATCCTTATGACTTAACTTATTACTTAAGTTATTATTAACAAACAATGAAGATTTTATGCTTCAAGTAAAGTTTAATGAAATAAATGATAACCAGGATTTGGAAGTTTTGGATGATTCGCCAACTTCTGTACTGAATTTTATCGAAAGCAAATAATAAACGGTATCGTTTCTCATTCGTAGATGGTTTTTAGAAATTAGTTTACAAACGTTTAGAGAGAATTTATTTTTAAATAAGGTTATCAAATTAACAATACTGAACTTACAGATGAATACATTGCGTTGTCCATTTGTCAACGGCGTTAATACGTCAGTAAGGTGTATCATAGCAATGCTGTTTAGGTTCCGTTCAATATTCTGAAGTCACACTTGACTGAAACACGCTATTGCAAGGCTAAAAAATTAAGTGCAAATCTATCAACTACTACATAGTTAAATTTTAATGTAAAACTACTCGACAACAATTTATTAGTATTATTAATATTTTTTACCATTTTAGCATCATAAAGTTATAGAGGTTTAAAAGTGTTGTCAATTACTATGTTCGAATGAGATAGGTAGAATTGAATTAAAGAATTTGCAATTGTTACTCCTAAATATATAAAAGAATAGCTTTTAATATGTTGCGACAACATATAGAGTTTAATAACTACTCGTTCTGGAAATTTAGTTAAGTATTCGACTAAACTTACTGAAAACCAGTAGGTTTTAGAGCTACCGATTGGAATCTACGACGCAACAACGTATAATCATGTGTTTTTTGCATGAATGCTGATAATGGCTACCTTTTAAAATGTGTACAGACATTTACATCCGTGTTTCATAAAACCTGTCGAATATATATTCATGTATTCGTATAACAACATGCTTAGGTATAAAAAATATTCCTTAAATTTAAGTGCGTAGATACTCGGAAATGCCACAACAGGCTATGTTTGAAACCATACCATTTCAATACTCGAGAGTGAGAGAGTATTAGAAACATTTCTAACCTATTTAGCCTACAGGTACATGGTAATTAATCTAGTATAAGTGATAGGAAAAATAAATAGCGAGGCAAGTAAATGAAATGTATGCTTTCTCCTACTTCTAAAGCCAGCTGAAATAATTATCATTTGAGTTTAAAATTTGGAACAAAATTCTTATAAGCATTAACTTTTTGATACATTTTTTTAATCATGATGTTTTGGTTATGCTTGAATGTGAATACAGATTTAATGCTGCAGCATATTCCCATCATGGTAATCTTTTTATTTAAATTAAACAGTATGGTGGAAATTTAGAAAAACTTATCTACAATATGGGTGGGTTGCCACCAACAAACTTGTGTTACCCGTTCATAATAATTTTTTCTGATTTTCGAATCATGAAACGCTTGTTATAGAAGTGCGTTTGCATGCATGACCACTTACAAAGTAAGTCTGTGTGTATTTCTGTTTTGTGGTTATTTAAGTTCGATTAGATTAGCTAAACCACACTTAACACCAACTCCAAAATCAACGATTTAGTGATTGAGAAAGTTATCATCTCAACACCTATCGTTTCCAAGTTTAACTGCTCCATTACTCCAGTTAGCTCAACCTTTCGGCAGCTAACTTAACCTGCTCAGATTTATGGTCAATCTTAGCAAAACAAATCCACTATGGATTAGTTAATGCAGGGTAAAAGCATATTTATAGTTGTGTTACGGTTATGGTATGATTTGGGGTGTCGTGAGAAAAAACAATACAATGGAGAAAATTGTATAAGTTATTTGTTGGCAATACCGCGATCAACTTCGACATTCACCATCCGCGATCGCCCCTTTATTGAATATTTCTAGGGTAATTAAATTGTTATTATTGGACTGAAACCAGTCATGCAGCAAATTAACAGTAGTAATCCTAAAAGTATACCTAGTTTAGTTAACGTTAACTTAAATGGGTGCGAAGCACGTAATTACGTCCGACGGGGCAACGACAATAATTGCATTGTAAAAACAATATTCGATTCAGTATAACAGTTGGGTTTGCTGTGATTTCCACCTTCTGCATATCGTTTCCGAGACTGTCGTAAAAGATTTGTTAAATTGAAAACAAGTTAACTGACTTCTGAAAAGTAAAGAGTATGCATTGAAAATACAGTTCTGGTTTCGAAGCGTTTAGTTGCGGATGACACATTTTGTTATTGAAGTTTCGTGACCTTAAGACTTTTACATTTAGAAACTGTTTGAAATGTTAGAAACATAATTACTCCATGAAAGATAACGTTTAAATGATATGAAAGAAAAGTACACAAATTCCATTACATATAATTCATTAACTAATGTATTGAATATCAGTGGCGGAAAAGTAGCTGGGGTGCAACGCACACCCGGCACGGGGCCAAAGAGGGTCTAGGGGGGCCTTTGGGTTCTGGGTCGACAAAGCTTTTAACTAATATTAGTAACGAAGTCAGTTAGAAAAAAGACATTCAATTATTAAAATCCTAATACATAAGGTATCTCAGCTAGCTAAACGGGTGATAATTATTCGTTACAATGCAGTAAACATAATAAACGTCTCTGCGTATTAAAAGCCCTATTTTAGATTCTGTATTGAAAGTCTATACTGTTTCTCATATCATCGCGAATAAGAAAATCCGTTTTTAGTTGTAATTTCAATTAGTGTATATTTAGTATATTTTAAATCTTTCCTGAGCGGTGGTATTTAAACAACTGGCAGTAGTAGAAATGTTCTTATTACTACGGGAAATCGTGGAGGTCACGCAGACAACGATTTTAGAAGATTATATGTAGCTTTAAAACTTGTTTATTTTACAGAAAATTTTGCCAGGTTTTCAAATCTGGCCACCGATTAGAAAGATTCAGCGGTACACAGCACACGGTAGCAAAATGCTGCTACCGTACTATTTGCATGAAGTTCACGAGGTTTAATAAAGTTAAGTCAGTCCAGTATGTCCACTAGATCGAGGTTGGCAGGTTGCTAGATGCCCTAATGCGGAATTTATTTACACAACGTCATATATTTTATTAATGCTTAATATTGACTTTACTTTACTCTATGAAAGGTTGATAGCAAAATCGTTAACATTATTTGAAAGAGCGTACTCATGATGTGTAAAAACCTAGCCATCTACATTTTAAGCCTTAAAATGCATATTTTGTAAAATCAGACCTACTCGCTGGGTTACGTGGACATGGTTTTCTACCTGTTGCACGATTTGGTTATCTAGTTGAAACCGCCGAAAGCTGTTGATTATTTCATTTAATTGGCTGCGTGTGTAAATACATCAGTCCAGAAACAGAACTATCATTATTACACAAACTGAAACTTTACTAACAATCATTTAGGTCTGAAAATGTCTGTGCTTGCTAATCCTCAATATATCAGGTTTGACATTGACTTATTTCGAATCAAGTTTTTAGCTTGGTAATTCGTTCAGAAGTGTGATAAATTGTATATAGTTATGGGGTAAACAGTTTATTGTCAGAAAATATAAGAAATTATAATTAGCTTTTTTGTTTCTAAAAATAAGTATGATGTCCATTAACAGTCAATCGTAAACTTCATTATTCTGCTTATATTATTATTGCTTATTCGGAGAAGGAGCCTTTTTGGTCCAGCTTGCCCCCCGGCCCACATACCTCTAGTTCCGCCACTGTTGAATATACTTTTTCTGTCTGTTAATTGTTTACTTGTTACTGTTTTCGCCTTTTTTGAGTCGTTGGGTTTTCGTAGCCAGACATTCGGTGGCCATATACTGGCGGAAGTTGAAACACAAGGAGTCTGGTTTTTGGCAGGGTATCACCACAATGGTAGACTCGGTATCATCGACATCTGAGTCATGTGTTGGTAAAACATAAGGTTAATGCGATTTCTAGGGGGTTTCTTAAATGTTGTCATCTCGGAAGTCGTCAACGTCCGACAGTTGTTTGGTAGGATTCTAGTTGTCATCTGATTCATTTGTGCAGATACGGACTACAGTAGAGGTTGATTTGGTCTCTGCTTTATCAACTCCACCACTTTTTTAATGTAACGATAAACGTGGTGATGGAAAAATGATTGAAAAAAAACGATAAAGGTTTGAATTAAGCTATTTTGTTCATTTTCAGGATTGAGCAAGCCTTCCAGCCACACAATAAATTTTAAAAGATAATGGAAGAGTAGGTCCCGTTGATGGTTTTCCCGTTCGGAATCCCAATAGATACACATTTTGCTGTTTTTGATTTGTCCAAATTGGCGTTGATAAATCACCGCATATAACTGTAAGTATAAATTTAGGGCAGGTTAGCTCCCGCATTCTTGGTTTGGCTTGACAAATGCAATTTTTGTAGTTATTATCTATCCCATTTTTGGAGGCGTACTCCTTTCCACACTCTTTGCACTTGTACTCCATTCTGGTCGGGTGCTCCTTTTTCCTCCTTCAACATTTTCTCATTCTCCAGGTGGTCCTTTTTTCATGTTTTTTGCCCTGACCACATTTAAGACTGCTTCCGACATAGGGTCAGATTGCGCATTCCCCGCCAGAAAAGTACGATCGCATTCCCGTCCCGGGCAAAGATATAGTGTTATTCACTTGATCACTATCACAATCGTTAGCCTGCACATCATATAGTAGGCATGGCTTGGTAGGTATCCCGATGCGCCCGATGTAGCTTACGCTTTGAGTTCGGCTCCCCCAATATTACGTCATTCCGACAGATACAGCTACAATAATGTTGCAGCTTTTCCCTAGAAATCCAGACCATACCCATAAATCATACACTTTTTTCCCTTCTTTTCTAAAGGCCGTATATATGCAGAATCACTTTCCTTCATTTTGTAACGTGTAGGTAGACCTGGTGATTGGTGCTGGTCTGTCTAGCTTAGAGGATCTCGAGTTTATTTTTGTGGGAGCACAGGTATGTCTAGATGGGTTAAAGTCTCTGGGGATTATACGAAGGTCACGCCTTGTCTTTGGATTGTGTTGAGGGCTACTGGTCTCCGTCGAGGGCTATATCATATTGAGACAAAAAGGCGTAATTAGTGGGGGCTAATAATTTTGTATGATGGTGAAAAGAGGAAACACGTTAGGAAAGCTTCTGGATAAAAATATAGGAGCAAAGCAAACATGCTGCAATTTATTGGGAACACCTTATGGTAGAAAATATTGAAAAATAAGTAGTAACACTGTAGTTTTGGAAATGTTTAGTTTCAACCACCGGTAGTATTGCTTCCTGTTAAACCAGTGACGAATACGTGCGTAAGCTTTTACTGTTGCAGCAAACTGGTGTTTATAGTTCTTTTCAGTTTCCTTCTTTACTTAAACATATTTACCAGTTACACGTGATTGCATTATTGTTGGGTTATTATATATATCTACTAATCAATAATTAATCTGAAGATCTTTTGCGACCCACAAAACTGAGAACCAGAAAAATGTGAGAAAAAAAGAAAAGTTTTTTTTACAAGTTTAAGTAGTTTTCTTGTCAAAAATGGATAGAGACTGATGAATGTGTTACATTTCAATCTCTTCATTGTTGTAAGGTATCTTTTATTAGTTTGTGACCAAAACTTTGGAAACTCAAATGGCACAGTATGCATGTAAGAGGTGCAATTAAAAAAGTTTCAATATTCACTTACCTGACATTTTGACTTATTTAATTTCCATAATTAAAACTGGTGCTTGCGAATTATTCAAAACTAGTAAGAATGTTAATATAATGTGAGTGAAAACTCTGGCTATCGGAATCTCGATTGCAGTGATGTTATTTTCGGAACTTTTTATGTTATATATTGATAGATCTCATAATTCTAAGACTACGTGTTTTCTTCTTTTTCCGGGGTAAGTTGAGACAAGCGAACTGGGGCGTCATGAAGTTTGGACCACAAAATGCGATTTGCGCCTTCATCTATTGTCCGATTGAGCTGAAATTTTGCATGCCGTAACTTCAACAAAATTCAGGATAGGTGTTTTAGTCGGTTTTGAAATTTTGAAATTTGGGCGGGAGTTATAAAAGTTTGAAATTTGAAATTAGTTTTTAACTAAATCTGAATGTAGCATCATAGTTTACACTACTAGATGATATATGATCCATATTTTGTTTTTTCAAAATTTGACTGTTTCAAAATTTCATATTTGGCGCCAAAACTCCTTTGCATTAAATTGAAAAATTCTTTCGACAAATAGTTATTCTAGATAATGAGAAGTAACACAAAAAAATTTGATCGAAATTGGTTGAGCAGTTTTTGAGATATTTAAGTTATTTAAGTTATTAAGTAAGTTTAAGTTATAAAAAAAATTACATCAAAATTTATCAGATCAAACAAACTAATACATCTCAAAAACTGCACAACCGATTTCGATCAATTTTTTTGTGTTACTTCTCATTATCTAGAATAACTATTTGTCGAAAGAATTTTTCAATTTAATGCAAAGGAGTTTTGGCGCTAAATATGAAATTTTGAAACAGTCAAATTTTGAAAAAACAAAATATGAATCATATATCATCTAGTAGTGTAGAATATGATGCTACATTCAGATTTAGTTAAAAATTAATTTTAAATTTCAAACTTTTATAACTCCCGCCCAAATTTCAAAAGTGACTAAAACACCTATCCTGAATTTTGTTGAAGTTACGGCATGCAAAATTTCAGCTCAATCGGACAATAGATGAAGGCGCAAATCGCATTTTGTGGTCCAAACTTCATGACGCCCCAGTTCGCTTGTCTCAACTTACCCCGGAAAAAGAAGAAAACATGTAGTCTTAGAATTATGAGATCTACCAATATATAACATAAAAAGTTCCGAAAATAACATCACTGCAATCGAGATTCCGATAGCCAGCGTTTACACTCATGTAGGGTTATTTAATCATGAGCAAACGGAAAATACCAAATCTTCCAATTTGATACATTGAACATTCTACAAAGTACTCCTCCATTTTGCATTTCATAAAAAGTCATACATGTAGAACTACACCCCACAATTTCAGTAAGTAACTGGTTCTTTGTACGGTTGTATGAAATGTATGCACGCAATTTATATGTGACGCAAACACCCTAGGACGCATCATGTGTAGACGCAAAGTTCTCCGGACGCTTATAGCACTGGACGCGAATTTCCTATAACGCTTAAATTATGAGACGCAAATCTCATATAACGCAAATAGTGTGAAATGACACATGACGCAAGTATGATGGGACGAAAATTGACCCCGCGTGGCAAATACGATGGGACGCAAATACCCTAGAGCCGAAATCACAATGCTTGACCAAGTTTTAGCTGAAACCACTGGCAAAATTTAAAACTCTCATTTTGACCTCTTTCGATCTAATTTTGCCTCATTTTGTGTGTGGAAAGAATGGCAGCAATTACAAAACTTGTCACAGAAAAAGTATAATTTCTTCCCGTTAGTTTGCAAACCTCCAATTATGTGGTTCACACATATCTAAGTATTTCAAAAATATATCGTCAATTTTTTTAAACGTTTGGGTGCAGCCTCATTTTTAATTAAACGAGCTAAAAAAGTTAAAACGTTTGCAGAAAATTATTACAATTATTACAATTTGGTGCATTAGATTTTTCATTTGTTGAATCGATCAAACATCACAGTAGACATCAACACAAATAAATTGTTTCCGTTAATTTTGTTTTAACAGCGATTCTATTGACGATCAAATACACCTTGTTATGTTGACGTTACACATTCAGATAAAGTACGCAGAGTTGATTAAAGTATTAAAAAAGCGTGGCTAAAGTTTAAAGGAAATGGAGGAAATGTACTTAAATTTGAGCAAAACTTTGTTTAATATATCATTTTCAGAAAGTGATGCAAATGAAATAGCATGTATTATCAATAAGCTGTAAAACTAAAAACGTTTTTAATTATTAAGTAATATTTAATATAAATTCTGGAAATTTATATTTCTATGGGTTTGGATTCATTCATTAGTATCTGTATTTTCACTGTCAAAATAGAGTTACCCATTTACAAGAGAGTTTTCCTTTTAATATTTTAATATAAATTGATAGTTTCGATATTTTTCGAGATCTTTCACTCAAGCAGCTCTGAGAATGTTGAACGTTAAAGCAAAGTACTCAACGTTTAAAAATTAAATCAAGGGTAGCCTCGAACTTATAATGGATTCTTCTGAAAACTAATCAACCGCTAGATTATCTTATCTGTTTAGTTAATCTTAAACCATAAACATTAATGTACGGCAAAAAAAATTGATCTCTAATTAGATTTTTTTTAAATGAGACAATTAATCAGTTAATCTGATTAATTGAAATTGCCAGCCGAATTTCTAATATTTAAACTACCTTGATTACATCCAGGTACCTTCCAATTGCATCCAGAGCTGAACAAGCTTCCAATTAGAACTGACAACCAGTCGGGTTTAAAACCTATTTTGATGGATTTATGCCATCACAGTCGCAATAAGAAACCCTTCATCATTTTACTTCCACACAGCGATAATTATTATTAAATCCCTGCCTGAATGTTTTGCGGCTAGCACTGTCCCTAATTAGAATTCATCATAAATATGTCCGGGAATGCTCATTGGAGGTGCTGCAAAGTTTACAAAATTTAAATTTTTGTGTCATATTATGCTGTCGCATTGAAGTTACGTACATCAAAATGTAGCCACAGTGAAAGTTATTTGTGGTTATTATAATGTTCTCAATCATCCTTATTTCCCTGTCTGGAATGTCTATGTGACCTATTTGTTAATATCTTGAATGTTTGCAAAAAGAAGCCAAACACGCGAAACACAACACAATGTTGATGTAAAAACCTTCGTTTCTAAGTTTGTGAAAGTAGAATAACATTGTCCTCAGAATTTGATTTTATACTCTCTAAGTTTGTGAAAGTCGAATAGCATTGTCTTAATCTGTGGATTTGATACTTTCCACTTTCTATTTTTGCTACGAGCCATTGTGGTAAAGATTTTGTCAAATATTACCATTTCAACTTTTGCAACCAATAGTTACGTTCCTCTGGAATGCTTTAAAAATCGTATTATTCAAATATGATGGGTAAACCACTTTTCCCGATTTTCGTCGTATTTGTGCTTGCAGAAATAATTTCTAGTAGCGCTGACATCTACGGGAAACCAACTGGAGGGGCAGGCAAAACCACCTCACGTCCACCTCCCAGCAGTAAGACTGAAATATTTTAATGGTTAATTATTATAAAATTAAGGTAAATACATGATAATTGTTGTGATTGGAATTTCGTTTCAGTTTATAGCAACGATCCTAACAATTTCTTCCATCAAGTGATGGAAAAATATTCCCAAGTAGTCCATCTAATAAACCAGGTATTTCTTAGCCTGTAAACATTAACTGGTGGTTCTTAACATATTTACATGCCCCCAGTATTAAAGTTGTAGTTTCCTTTTAACACGTTTTAATTATATTTAGATGAAGGATTGCAAACCATTGTTCCTGGAAGTGGATAAAGAGTTTACGGCCATATATTGGATACCAATGAGCAAGAAACAGGGACAGGAACTTTTTGAACTTAATAAGGAGGCTGTTATACTCGTCCAATCGGAACTAGAGTTTTCTGAGTATATGCCCTACCTATCTGTTGAAGAGTATCACGATCTTTGGGAGGAATTAGGAAAACCTAACGGCTCAAATATTATCAAAGAATCGTTTGCTCACACGTTGATGGCAATTGATGAGTGAGTATTCAGTTATAGACACATAACAAATCTCTTTATTTGGCTCAAACCCTAATGATAACGCAAAAATTAATTATATTGAAATTTGTTTGGCTGATAGAGTAAAGACGTTTCTAAAATATGACGTCAAATTGCTAGAATACATGTGGAAAAAATTAAACCTGCGTCAACGCCTTAAAGAATGCAGAGACAAATTAGCCAACTTGGCCTCCCGATTAGCTGGTGAAACCATTTCTTCAACGGAAGTTATGTCTCGATTAAAAACAAAGCTAAACTCGGTCGGAGACATGATAATTCAGGTTGGTTACATTGAAGTCGAAGAAAATAATACTTGTTATAATAAAATACAACTTTCAATGTTTTACGTGGTGTTATAACTAATATTTTACTTTTTTAAAGTGTAATGTTCCAAGCGATCTACTAAAGGAAATTAAGACCACATTAATCGACGTACCAGAACCTGTGGCCATCGCAGAAACGTTAAATGCTATAAGAACGGACTTTTCAGATTACCTACGAAAATTAGACCTCGCTTACAAATCTGTAAAGAAGGCTGCGTGGATGTGGGGTGGAACCGGAATCACTGAAACATTTACATACGAACAGTTGTCAGCTTTTGAAACGTAATTGAATTTAATTATTGATTGAATTTATTTGGTTTGAATACTGATCACCTGAAATTTTTCTGTAGTATCAAAGAAGCATTTGCTCTTAGTCTTGTAAGGCTGCAAAGAGAATGGGATGAATTACACGTCGTCCAAAGGGCAAAAGAATGCCTCAATGAAGTTAAAGCCTTACATTATGGTGATAATAGGTTCTACGAACGTGCTTATGAGCTGTAATAATAACAGTTTGATGATTTTATACTAAACCCGTAGATCAAGTTAGTAAAGAGAAGGTACAATGTTAATGAAACTTCAAGCTTATAATTATGGTTGTCTCTGAGTAAATTAACTTTTATAAAAGTATTCATCCGAAAGCTATTGACGTCAGATTGAAAGAATAAAATGTGATAAGCTAACTGGAATGATCTGTAAGTTCAGAATTGTAATGCCAAAAATATAGACATTTATGACTAGGTTCCGGAACCTTATGAGTTTGCATACTTTTTGTTTGTAAACTGACAGCTATGTCATTCTGTATGTGCAAAATATTCGTAAAAATAGGTCGATTGAGACCAAATATGTTTCGCATATTTTGGCTTTTGGGGTATATTTGCATATTATAATTATATTATTTGCACATCTGGAGTCCAAAAGGTAACTGGAGCCAACATCATCCAATACAGTCTTTTCGAAAAGCTAAGCTACCCTCATCTCTAATATTAAACTTACTTCAGTTTTTATGTTGTTAAGTGTACAGAAGTTTGTTTTTTAGCATTCCATGTTACGCAACATGATGATACTTATCTGCATTCACTTGAACTTTCATTGCTTTGAAGCGTCTGTAGTAGACAGAAACCGGAAGAGCAGTTTTCTGTTTTAAGGAGATTTAGAATTGGAATAAATACTGACAAATACTTAAAAATTAAAACTCCTCGTGATAATTACATGGCACCGTTTAATACACTTTGCCTTGCGTATGATACTAGCCTACGCAAATATTTCGGATTTAGTGAAAACTGAATGGAGTCAATGTTTGGCCAGGCTAAAGCGTTAAAAGAACTGGCTAGGATAATTTTTTGAATGAGGCTTGGAAGCGCAATTGAACGTTAGCCGATATTTATATATTTTTAAAAATATGTAGGATAAATTTTAAATAGAGGTTGTAAGAATATTTCCAATTAAGAAATTTACTTGGCATAAAAGTCATTTTCATTTCTATTATCAAACATTTGTTTTGCACACACAGTCACTATTATGTCACAATTCGAGTTGCAACAATGAACACCGAGTTAATACTTTCACGAAATTTGTTACATAATGTGTCATAAATGAAGTTTTTTTATATTTTGAAGGCGTTTGATCTGTGGCCCTGTTTGAAAGTTCAAAACAAGAAAATGAACTACTGTATTGCGACTTTACCTTATTTTTACCTTATTGCAATTTTCACCTTATTATTTCATTACCCAGCGTAGTGAGTCTTTGCAGAAAACTTTGTGGTTTTAATTTTTCTGGGATGTAGTCGGCAGGTCGGAAGATTTAATTTCGCTTTGCTAAGCTAATGTAATCTTCCATTAAAAAATATTTTCTGGCGGATTATTACTAACTGTACTTACGCAGATTTTCGCTGCTTTTACTTCGAAGCATGAAATAAACATCTGTAGCATACTAACAGGTTAGGTTAGGATTTCAAGATTCAAAGAATGTCCTTCAAGTGTTACATGCAATATGAAGTAAATGGTTGATGCAAAGCGAAAATTAAAACATGACTGCTTTTGTGTTAATCGTAACAAATGGAAATAGTATGAAAATGTAGATGATTAATACGGAATGAAAATATTTTGGTAAGAGCGTAAGAGAGAGAGTAAAAAGGTTTAAATTTTAATTTATAAAAGGATGCAGTCGAAACTTTTAATAATCTACAAATTTATGTTATACATAAATTCAACTAAAATATTAAATATAGAATTCTCCTTGCTGTTTTATATATCTTACGATAGTTTATACAAAGCAAAGAGAATTCTAACCTCCCCTGCCTTACGTTGAATGGGAATATTATACACAACAAAGTGCATTCGGGTAACATGCAGACAGAAGTTACATTATTGTAAGCGTGGAAGGAAATGTGCTGCATTGTCTATTTAAAAGTACATTGATTCTTGATAAATCAATTAAGACATTCACGTTTATGTACCATTTACAATACAGGAAGGAACGAAAAATTCTGGGTTGGTTACCATTGAAAACGGGGTTCCAGCTTATTGTTTGGTGGCTTATTCAGCTTCCTAATTCCTTTTTTTGCGATATGGGCACAAACATCTTATCGTTGCTTCATGCTAAGAATGCAACGACGCCCTTTTAGTGACCACTTCACTGAAGTCTACGTTTTCCTCGGCTTTTAAAAGTGCAATTGACGAGGTTTCGTCTTTAAAATCGCTGTCAGTGAGCCCATGTTATGGGTGAAAGGTTTTTAGGTTTTTAGTTTGTTTGAATTGTTTTTGCGCATTTATTATGAGAGCAGTTTGTGAACTTTCAAAATACACTCAGAATAGTATTAATACATTTGAGCACATTTTCAGGAAGTTGATAAAGCAGCATGACTGCAGTACATGGTATTGAAAAAGCTTAGAAATTACTCGAATGAGCGTGTGTGTTTAGCTTGATAGTGACTCAATGGTAATAAATGGTTCTGAAAAAGTCATTACAAACAAATCGAAAAAAAACATGTTTGCGACAAGAATGCAAGAAAAAGCAAGTGTTACAATCGAACCATTTTATTGTAGTATATTAATGAATCTATCATAGTATTGCTCATTCTGATAATCTTCCAAAAATGCCTAAATGATTAAAAGACATACAAGATCGGAAACAACGGTTATCATTATATTTGTACTCATAATATTAGGCTAGGACAGTTCACACAACTAATTGTAAAGAAAATAGAATTGATAAAATTTAATTCATTATACATCCGTGAGCTTATTAAACACTTCTTTGATAATATCATGAATACAAAGTTTCACTTTGCAAAGGTTCAATAATGTAGAATTGGATAGCATTAGTATAAAGTTACATAAAATTATAATACATTTCTTAGACAATATATGTTATAATTTATTTATAAACGAATTGCTACACCTATTTAGTAAAACATTTTTCCATACCGTAAGCATGGTTTGTCTTAATCTAATAAACTACACCATGTTCAGCAGAAATTTAAATGAACGGTAACAATAAAGTGAATCACAAATAGGCTGAAAGTTGCATGCTTTTATAGTTTCAATTATAATTGACAACACACATGATGTACTGAAAACGAATTTTAATGCCTAGGGAATTTAACAAGTACATCAAAATACCTGATCATTAAATCATACCTTGATAAAATTTTAATCAATTTATTGATGACTAAGAAAATCTCAGATATACTCACGTTATTCCGACAAGATTCTGAAAAATTTTAATAACAAAGGGGCCATCCATATCAAACGTAACGCTAAAATCGGCCATTTTCAGATTACTAACACCAGAATGTTAACTCGCAAACCAGTCCAAATATGTACGAAATTGTAGGAAAGCCATTTACATTATGACAATTCCATGTACCTAAACCTAATTTTTTAAAAAATAAGTGTTAAATAAAAAGATTATCTTGTAAAACGTTTTAACAGCAGAATTACGGTAAACCATGATATTATTACCAACAATGGAGCAATATTTGCAACTTAAAACAAGGCGGAAGTTTTTAAACGCAAAAGGAACCTGATGGACATGAAGATGTGAAAATAATTCCAGAACTCTTAGTAATATTGTGTTGATCCTCGCACGTTTTACAATTTGAAAGCAATTGCTTGCACGAGCAAAGCTATATAATTGAAGCTAAATAAATATAAATTCTATATAACAACCTTTTTAAAAGGAGTCACTCAACTGATTCCTAAGCCTCAAATATAATATGAACTCGTTTTGAGGAGTAATTTGAAACCAATACATACCTTGTAATTGGTTGATCGATGTTGAGGTACATAACTTGGAAAGCGTTACGGGCGACCCCTTATCCTTTAATTATTTTAAGGCATTTAGACGCCTTAGACGGATGGACGCCGCGGACACCAAACAAGGTATTAATTTAAGAGAATCTATGCCTAATCATCAGTATTTGAAACAGAACGTTTAAAACTTGCCTAACCTACGTATAGTTTCAATAAAGGTGCACTATTTATACACATGTATAATATATTTTAAAGCTTATATTTCATTTAAGTCTGCCCTTGCCAACACAGCCTGACTAAACGTTCGTTACTTTTGAAAACCCAAAAATTGAAGAAATCCCCAAGAAAATCATCACTTTCCATTGGAATTTTGGTCATGTTATACTTAAAAAATAAGCACGGTTTTTGTTTGTTTGTGGTTGCAAAACCTTTTTTGTTTCCACCATTAGTCTAATTTCTTCGTTTCCTGTAGCCCGCATTGTAACATTAACTATGGCTTTTGACGGATGCAAAATGCCTAAATCGAAAAATTAATATTGAATATGTACTTATAAAATGTACGATTATATTACAATTATGTGTAATTAACGATTGTCCTAACTTCTTCATGTGAAAGCTTTATCGATTCAACTGCTTAACACAAAATGTATCTAGGAGTATTTTAGTTCAACCTTCAAATTATAGCAGTAACCTACTTGTTACAGCCGCCCCAACAGGTCTATTTACTAATATTCATAGCTACATACTCTTCATTAACCTGTTTACAAGTAATTCTTCTTGGCTTTGCGACATCTCAAACGCACAAGCAAGGATCAAATGCAGTAAATACCTGGAACTTGCAAATAATGATTACAACTTATTAGAATGATGAACAGAAAATATTTTTTACAAAAGTAGGCCTATTATGCGACAATCCGTTGGTTTATATATTACTTCCCGGATTGTGACAAAAATATGGAATAGGATAATGTAAAGTTTCATAATTTTTTTATGAATTTCCTAGACTGTGTAAGTTATTTAATTAGTTGTGTGTGTACTTATTTGTTAATTTATTAACGAATTGCTGAGGCACACGCAAGAATGGTGTGTGCTAAACGTTTCTTAAAGAGCTGCGCCGTATTCAGCTTATAAATTAAAAAACGGTAAAAATAAGTGAATAACAAACAGGCGGTAACTCGTAAGCTTCTATACATTGACAACAAAAACGATAAACGAATTCTAGAGCCTAGTGAATTAAACGCGCACCAGATTATATATCAAAATATCCGATCATTCAATCATACCTTGATTAAATTTGAATCAGAAGTTTGTTGATATTATCCCAGGGATATTCACACCATTCCGCGAGTCTGTCAAACATTTTTGATATGTCGAGCTATTGTTTTGAAGTTACTAAGACAGTTTTCTCACATAGTGTCAAAGTCTTGACGAAAGTCAATTTTTGGTAATCGCTCTAACCACGGAACTGTGGTGTGCGTGGGTAAAATTTATCAAGCGAGACAGTAAACACATACAGTTAAGTGAGTTATGAAACAAATTTACTGATCCTGTTGGAAACTGAATAACCCAATTAATGAACCTTGACCATTGAAATTTTCTAAAACCACACACATTTTTGGTTTAGATCACTAGTAAACTTTTGTTTACAAAACGGCTTCTGCTTCCCAAATGTTAATCTCAGTCAAATTCTAATCAAATGATATGACGGGACAAGGATTTACTCCCAGTTTAAAAAGAAAGTTATCATGATACTGGTTTGCATGTTTAAAACCAGACAAGCAACCTTTCTATAGGTGTTGCGGCAATCTAACTGTCTAACTGCCAAAGCATACTCAATTCCGTATGCGTTGGTGGCAACTGTTTACTGTGTAACCAAGTTAAAGGAAAATCTTAGCTAAACTAACAAGTCGGAGCATTCATTTATTAACTAATGCCAAATTTTTAACTGGCCCATCATCCCAATTTTACGTCCTGTTAAAAAAAGTAGAAAAGTCATTCACATTATGACTATTCCATGAATCTTTGCACCTAAACTAATTCTATAAGCTGGAGGTTTTAAAATTATTGTGTTTATATATTTGTATAGTATATACTAGAGTTTGCATTTCAATTTAAGTCTGCCTTTACCAACACAGCAAGACTAAACGTTCATTAATCAAATGTTATTTTTTAAATGCAGACTACAAGTATATTCAGGGTAAAATCATCACTATACACTGTTATTGCTATGATTTCTTTTCTAAATACGTTTTTTGTGTATTTGTTGTGCAAAATGCATTTTGGTATTTACTACTAGTCTCATTTATTATTTCCTTGTAGCCACCACAAAAGCATTACACACTGGTACATGCAAATTACATGATCTCGAAAACTTATTTTTGAATAATTTGCTTTCAAATTGTATGCAAAACAAAAGCTTTTCCTACCTTCTTTATGTCACAGCTCTATCAATACGTTTGCGTGTCACAAAATGTTTATAAAATTTCTACAAATTGAAGTACCCAGTCAGGCTCACGTTATTAGGTCTATTTAATAATATTTAGAGTTACAAGTTCTTGGATGGCCGGATTGAACCCTTTTTGTTTTCTTTTAAGGCATGTTAAACGGAAAAACAAGGATCAAATGGTATACCTAGCATATGACTAGCATATGATAATTAAGACCTGTTAAAGCGAAAACAGGAAACGATTCGATGTGTTGATAGTCTCAGGGAGATATTTAACTGTCACGAGTACATGAGAGGACAAACCTCATGCATTATCTGCTATTACCACCAGGGCGTTTCTTAATATTAACGCAGCAGAGTGTAATGTATTTTTTTTAAAATCTCATACCGGTAAAACTGTAGAACTCACTAGTAGAATTCATTATGTTGATCAACCGGAGCATGCGCCTCACTTCCCTTTGTTCTTTTATATATTTTAAAACCAACGGAATCTTCAGCACGATAGGACATTTTTTGAACTAAGCAAATGAATGTCGGCCGCTCACATTAACTAAAATAAGACAAATATTATTTCAAATTATTAAACTTAACCAATAAATTTTTAATACATCCAACAATAAATAAAAATAAAGGTTTTCTATGTAACTTATTCGTTACCATATGAGGCGCTGCTGGGTATTCCCCTTCACCTCACAAAGCCCTGAAACGATTGCAACGCCGACTGTATGCTGCAGCAATGGGGAAGA
Source organism: Orchesella cincta (assembly GCA_001718145.1). NCBI lineage: Eukaryota > Metazoa > Arthropoda > Collembola > Entomobryomorpha > Orchesellidae > Orchesella > Orchesella cincta. The sequence goes on from LJIJ01001084.1 coordinate 19,185, forward strand.
GAAACCATTTGGCTCATCAATTTTTTGGAACACTGTAAAAAACATAACGAAGTTGCGTTTTAACTAACCCTATCTGATGTAGATTGTCTATGCTAGAATAATAGTGAAAGTCCTTACCTCCGTTTGGTAGGTAAAGTTTTTCAAAAAGAGTAATGGTTTACAACGACTTTTGAGCATATTATTTTTTGGAGAAGAGTTGTTGCTAGCTGCTAACCAGAGTTTCTAATGAGGACTCTACTACTGCTGCAAAAATATCACACCAAGGAAACAAAGTTATTGCCAAAACTCTAACTAACGGAATAATATTTTAGTATTAACAGACAGGCTCCTTGTTTTGTAAGAAAAACCAATTAATTTAATGATTGTAATAACTAATTAAGGCAGCTGTAATGTCTTCAATATTTATAATGACTGTCTTACGTAAAATAATACTAATGTAATTGCGTAACTAAACTGAAATTATAATACCTAGATGAAACATAGGTGGGTTCAAAAAGGCTTGCACAAATATAACTTGACCTTGACCTTTGTAGCGTGTGATGTAACCACCTTTCTAGTAAATCAATTTAGCATAAAAAATTTTTAAATGAAGTAAAAGTGAAATAAACTGATACGTATTAAAATTCAGGTGTTCTTAATACATGCGCATATAAGTTTTCGTCAGATTCAGGTGGTCAGCAAGTTAGGTAAGCGTGTACTTAAATTGCATATATTTGCTATGCAAAAACGTCAAAGATGCAATTTTTTCTATCACGATGACATTTCAAATTCTGGATTGCTTACCAATTCTGGATAGTTGTTACCATTGATGGTAATTTACCATCAACCATAATTCTATTCCCTTTGCCAGATGGTAAGAGGTAAAATCTGACGTACAACGAAGAATCCATTATTATTTCTGAGAAACTACCAGTGAGTAAATTTGCACGAAAGAATTATTATACTCACCTACATCGTTGCAACCCGCAGTTTCTGCCACGGTCACAATGCCACCCCTTTAAATAGCTTTATCCACAGAATCCACAACGACAGCTAAATACAACGCCAAGTCAAACAAAAAGTAACAAAATGTATAACTAATGTAAGATGTAAGATTACAATTCTGGTGTTAACGGACAGGATTTTTTTGCGAAACAGACCAATTAAATTTAATCGCCTACAATTTTTATAATGACAAGCTTACGTAAGCTAGTACTAATGTGATTGCGCAACTCAAAGCAATAAAACGTTTTAAAATGAGAATATTTAAATGAGATTGAGGTGGGAGTTGATAGGGAAGCACAAATACAACTTACCAAAAAGTGTCCAACCCTCAGTTTTAGTGGGGCGTAGGTTTTTTCCTTCTTTTCTTTGTGTAACTTTCCTTGAATATAGTATCAGCGTCAAAATTTCTTATCATGCTGGTGGTGAAAAGCTGAATACAAACATATGGTCATCTATAAAATTTTAAATATCGTTACCAGTAGTATTTGGTAATAAACTGCACCTACTATGAGATAAAGATTTTTTAAAAACGAAGTAAAATTAAATAAACTATTAGATTTCCAATTTAAAATGTTCTTACCATATGTGAAGCTTAGTTTTGGTTGAAGTTAAATTTAGGTGGTGAGCAAGGTGTATATTTGGTCTGCGAAATGAGACTAATGCAAAATTTACGTCAACGTTTTTATCATATTAATTTTTTTAAATTGTAGATTGCTTACCAGTACTGGCTGGTGGATACCTTTGGTGGTAATTTCTTATCATCCATAACTCTACTCCTATTGCCATAAGGCCTGAAATTGGTAAAAGGTACAATCTAATGAACACTGAAAAATCCATTTTTATTTCTGTGAAATATTACCAATGGATAAATTTGCACGAAAGAATCGTAATACTCACCTACATCGTTGCCACCTGTTGTGGTTGGCGCAGTCAACACGCCACTTCTGAAATGTCCTAAATCCACTTACGACTGAAAGCTCGGAGCAAGTACAAAAAGCTGTTCAGCTGCTGACAGGTTACGATGTAATGGTAGCTGTATGTAAAGATGGGGACATATATTCTTGTTGATGATGTTGAAGGATGATGAAATCATTACACAACTGAATATTCCTTTGTGGTAGTGATGTAACCGCTATTTGTATATGACGCAACCTCTACAACGTATGAGCAAGCAGTTTGAGATCTGCCACGTATGCAATACTGAATGTTTACGTAAGCTTCATCTGACCATATGGCAATCATATTTCATGCATTACATTACTTAAATTTTAAAGTAACAATTAAAGACAAACGACGGCATACTCGCATACAAAATGTTTTAAGAGTCGGGCACATTTAGTTTGTATACATCGATATTTAATTCCTATTATTGATTAGTTGTCGTTTTATAAAGCGAGGCTACTTTAGCAAACTCATCAGGTTTGTAGAAATGCCTTGGTAACGTAATACATCAATTTTTCAACATGCAGAATCCCCGCTAATTGCAAATGAATATACAAACTTGAAAAGCCTTAGTTAGTCACAATTTAAATGCTTTATTTTCTCATAATAATAAAAATACATCATCAATACAAGGTACTTAAAACTTTCTTCATTGTTTTATTTTTACATCATTATCCCAATGCTGGTACTCCATTCGCAATATGATCCATCCACTTGATTAACATGTAGATAATAATGAAAACTACACAAAAGACTGCCAATACCTTCAGAAAAAAAGATCGTGCAAGACCACTTGATTCGGGCTGCCATTGAAGCAATAGAATATCCTGTTGGATGGGCATTGTTGCTCTAAAATCTCCTTGAGTTTCTTCACCATCGAATATACCTTGGGGCACTCTATGTGGGCGACACATTTTCAAGAGACGAAACGATTCCGAGCTATAAAGTATGAATTAAAGATATATAAGCGAACCAAACCCGAATTATCAGATTCAGGAAGAACTCAAAATTTGGATCTATTAATTAAATTCCTACGTGCCGCTGCAAACTCAAGTATTTAAATTTATGAACAAACTGAAAGCTACCACTTCATAGTTGTGAATTTTACATGTTAAGCCCCACGTTGAACTTCATTTTTGAAAAATGTATTGGTGTCATGCATTACCTCATTTATTATTCATATTACAAATTAAAAATTCAAATGAAAGCGTTGCCTTTTAGTTAGCTGATGTTCGAATTGCTCTTTTATTGTGTTTTAAACTAAATATTGTGTTTCAAATATTAAATGTTGTTGATTCTTTTTATTACTTTTGAAAACCTACGGAAGAAACCCTAACCATTCTGATTCAGGGCAGATATTATGAGGCACCAAAAAACGATATATTCCCACCTGTTTTCTATTTGTTCGTGCACACTAACATGAAGGAAAATTACGACGATTATAATCAGATTAATAATTGATAGTGGGTTGGTTTGACATATTTAGTTGTAAACGATTCAGGTATATTTGCTAACCATTTAGGGAAATATTGAAGACCGGGTAACGACTGTTAGTTTAATATAAATAAATAAATTAGTTCTCACCTTAAATGTGCAACAAATCACAAAAACCAAAATCAGGCTATTCCTTCCTTGACCGCACAATAATATTATGTGTCCCGATCAGTAGAAAAATAAGTATATTTGACGAAAATATTATAACCATTATTGCATTAAGCTGGCTGTACACGACCACTTACATAATTTTAGCTCGTTATGCAAGATATTTCGCAATAACGATAATTACATTTACTAATATGCGGTTTAAAAGCTCATACTTAAACCTTCTTATTGTCAGCATATGTTATATTCGTACCATTATAATTAAGCAAATTTTAGACAAGCATTATTAACAACTACTACAGGTAGTCCATTTTTATTCTCAGCGATTTCAAGCCAATTCAACGCATTTTAAACGTCATGTCTAGAATTGAGTGATGTTTTGTTGTGAATATATAGACCCAAAATGAGCGTCATTAAAAATACTTTATCGTTTGATGCATATAATTAACTGGTTTACTGGAAGTTGGAATTAATAAACTTGAGAAATTTACAGTTTTGGTAACATTTGATTGTTTAAAAGCGGTCAAAAGTTTCCTCTAAGGAATAGGTTGATACAGCTTAAGGTCATTCGGCGAGCTAATCGAATTCTTTGTATTACGTTGAAAATTTCCATTTTTCAAGAAAGCTAATGACAACCCGTCTGTTCTCAGTTGGTATAGAGATAATACATTTGGACGTTTAATTGTGTTCACGGTTCGAGGTTATACAATCTGATACATCCAGATAGTATAGAATTTTGGAAAGTTATTTAGAAGGAATGGATGGACGGAAGGGTGGCGATGGCCGACTGCTGGCGAAAAGGATTGTGACCAACATCCTCCAGTTTATATTATACGGACCAAACTTAAAATTGCAAGGAATTCCATTCATTATAATATACCTCCTTTTCTTGTTTTAACACCGGATCTTCCAATGGAAATAAAATCTGCACTAAACCTGTTCCTTACCCGCTCACTTGAACTTCCTAGGGATTCCAACGCCTATCTACAACATGATATTTCACTTTGGTCAAAATCTAAGCCCGATTTTTCCATACTCGTTGATAGGGCTACTCAGCCTAAAACCCAGTTTTTTGGCCTTGGATTTTAAGGCCTCGCTATTCTCGTAATCAGTATTCCAGAACAAAACCAACAAGCTGTGTGAAGCGTTAGAAGATACGTAAGGCTGCTACACTGCTGGCGGTATTGCTGTGTTTAACATTGGTTAACCTAAAAATGTTTAAACATTATTTTGTCAGGACTATAATAACTTGTAACTTTGGGCTCAATTAAATTCGGACTAATCTTTCTACAGTATATTGGTTATTTCATTTTCATTGACTGACAGTATAAATTTGGTCAATTTAAGGGTAGCTTCAGAAATCTTGACACTCTACTCGTTGCCAATTCGTTCGAAACGTTTATATCTACGAAAACTATTTGCATTAAGTCTTTTAAGATATATTACATATTGCAGGCTCTCGCAATACAGCTGCAGCTGCTCTCCTTACAAATTATTAAAAACAAAACATTGCTTTTTTGAAAAGCGGATGTTTGATCATCTAGTTTATCTCCAATATTCAGTAAGGCGTAGACGCATCTTCAAACAAAAAGCAAATACATTTAAACAAGATTGTGTTGGATTTGCCTTTTGCAAAATATTTCCCGTAATTTGTAAGCAAACTCTGAAATTGCTGAGTGTCACACGTTTCCTATTTTCAAAAATGAAAACCAATATCCAAGTTCCAAGGAGCATTAAGTGAATAAAGAATATGACGACAATATTATCAGATGTTGAGATGGCTTTTGCAGACACGGTTTGATTTCTTGCCTCCATCACTGTATTATTCCAATTTTGCAACCTTTCCTTCCAATTTTCCCAAACGTGAACAATTCCACTGTGGAACATTGACCTCAATCTCATTAAAAAATAATCTGCTGGCAAGGAAACATGATTAAATATCCAGTTACGATATATATACCCAAAGGAATCCTTGCTAGTCGTCAAAGTTTTTTTATACGATGTTTCTTCCAAAAGCTGTTGCTCAGCTTTTTTAACTTTGTCCCACGTGTCTACATATACTTCGTTTTCACATTTTGAAACGTGCTTTATGAAATATTCCAGTTGAAACATGTCATTTAATTCCCCAAGTGATTCTGCTGCTTTAATGGTAAACGGTAAATTTAAGTCGTTAAATTTTACCGTTTGGTTGTATCGTTTTATCAATAGCATGCTACCAAAGAGGGTAAATTTATCCCCCATTCTTTCAACTATTTCCATATAAGAAAGTTCAATTCGAAAGTCTACAAGTAGTGTTTTAAATTCCGGATAGTTGACCGCAGAATAAATCGTAAAATTACCTTCAAGCAACTCATTAAAATATTCTAACCTCTTTGAGTTGAGTGGGGCCGTCAATTTGTTTATATTATCGCTTTGATAAAAAAAGGAAATTACAAGAGCAGCCAGTATCCACGTGCCCCCTACCCAACGCGCCTCATGTATTCCTTTGTTACCCTGTCCAAGAACTATATGGTATACAAACGTGGTTGTAAACCATTCTGCGCGCACGGAGCCTTTGTGTTTTAACACTTTATACAAAAGCAAACCGCTCCAAAAGCCACTAAAAACTAACAATAGCCATGTCGGTAGATCAAATGACGAAATGTATCCCACAAGTGAAAAGAATTCAGGAATTTCTGTGGAAACGCAGGTGATAAACCTTATTTCCTGAGCCTTCGTATTGTAAAAAAATTCGGAAGTTGGGAAAGCGTCTGCGGTATGATAAAGCTGCGTAAAAAAATGATTTAGCGAGGCATGGTTTACACCAATATATGACATATTTGGAAACGCTAACTGAACGTAAGTTTCACTTATTAGCTGCAATTGAACAGTTGAGAGTTTTGGGTTTCTAAATGTTATTTCTTTTTTTAGTTTGTTAAAGTTATACGGGGTTTCGAGTCGAGGGTGTAACATTACCTGTCTGGAGCACTGTGACCTCAATTTTTCAAAATAGTTTATATCAAATTTAATGCCGGGTTTGTACGTTGTGTATTGGGGTATCGCATCAACTATTTCTTTTTTACTGCATTTACCAAATCCTTTCGCCATGGACCAGCAACCGTCTTTGGAATCTCGAATTCTTTTGTATTTCCAGCATGTCATAAAATGTGTGTATTGAGTTATAAATGCATCTTCCAATTTAGAATAGATAACGCCAAACTCAAATTTTGCAGATTCCGAAATGCAGTAGTTGCTTACTCGCAAATCGAAAAGAGTATCCTGCTTCCACAAAAGGTCAGGAAGAAAAGATATGTCTTTGCTTACTTTTAAGGTTTTATAGAATAATTCCGGCTTTGCCGATCGAACGTGCACAAAGAATAGCCCCGCTTTTGTCACCGTGATCATCGAGTGTGTGTTCATCAACCGGTGATCTGTAACTGGGGCAATTATAGTGCCAGGGAGTGCGTCATGAGTTAAAAAACTGACTGGTTCCCATCGGGCACAGTCCTTCGGATCGATATAAACTTGTACGAAACATACACATTTTTGTTGCGGCAGGTGAAAGTTTTCAATATCGTGGTGTGTTTGAATATGATGTGTACGCAGGTCATCACATAATATTTGTTTGGACGTAGGCACTAACGCAGATTTAATTGCTTCGATGTAGTTAAAGTGTGAAAGGACAATGGGGATGTCCAATGGTGCCATATCATATGAATCTCCAAAAAGGCTGCCGTTCTAGTGGAGCCAAAGAAATGAAAATTAGCACCATATGTTGAGTTAAAATAAACTGTAATTATTAGTTATATTTTATTGCTTACCAATAATACTATTCTATTGAACACCAAATTTACGCTGCAACGCCTAAACAGCTTAAGCTCTTTTTTAAGTATAAGTTGTTTGCTTTGCAAACACTGTTTGGTTGGAAAATTAAAAGTTAAACAAACTACAATTGTTGAAAACGTTTTAAAACTTGGTAAATATATCTGACGGAAAATTTGTAACTGAAAGGTGTCAGCTAAAATTCAATACAACATAAATGAAGTTCTGGAAAATTAACCTAAAATTCTACGGTCGGAGATGGTGTGTTATCATCATAACTAACTTAAGTCAGACATACAGCATAAAGCAGCATACTATAGGACATGGTAATAAGACACGTACGTATATATGGAATATTTTTTCCAATCCGCTTACACAAGTTCTGTTATCTACAGCCGACATCTCATTAAATGTAGGATAGTCCTCTTTTACGTAAGTGGAAAAATTCATTTCCTGCAGTTGTTAATTAAGGTTTCTTATAAAGCAGCTACACAAAAATCGTTTGCTATGTAAATGGCCTTAAAAATACCCACTAGTGTTAGTTTTAAAAACCACCTAAGGAACCTCGCAACGTTGTACCTTGTTCCAGATCTAAATTTTGTCAATAATACGTGTCTGCTGATAAACTAGAAAAAAGCTTTTAGCCGAATTTTAAAATTTTATACGGTGAAAGTGAAAACGTTAGTAAAATATGCTTAACTCGCACATGTACCACTACTTAAAAGTTTGAATAAAACGTGACAGTGAACTTTTACGATTCCAATTGAATACAAAAATTTAAAAATTTAAAACTTTGATGGACACCAATAGAAATTTTACAATGTTTTATTATGGAAGTTTTAAATCCAAGATGTAATTGTAATCCAAGGTATTACAACTTTTCATCCGTGTTATCCTTGTATGCAGCAATTAACATAGGTAGATTCAGTAGATTGTTAAATATTTTGGAACAAATGTACCTGCGCAGATATATATAATAAGTCCTCGTTTTTATAAGAAAGCTGCGTATAAGAGAATGGCGATAAAATGTTAGAAACATGAGTCTTTTTATTAAAAAGCATCAAACGATAAAGTTGCGGGAAAATTAGGAAACCAAAATCGTTTTACAAAGTCAAAATTTTCAACATTTGCATTTCTTTCAATCGTCACGGGTATATTTAAGGAAAGTTTCTTTTGCAGTATGATACTGCTAATTATTAACTGTCCGTTTGTAAAACAATGCTTACAATTTTTTTAAAAATGTATTCTTTCATAATATATCCTGTGTGATCCTACAATTCCTTAGTGTTAAGGTATGTCACAAATTTCGTAAGTTCATTGAGGGTTCATTGTAACATCTCGAATGGCAGGTTTATGGCAACTTTATGTAAAACATCCATTTAATAGAAGTGCAGAACTGTTTAAACACCGTGATTGCTTCATTGCTAATATATTGATAACGTTTATTTCAAACTTTACCCACAACGTTTGCACACCATTGCCACAATATGATTTGCCACTCAATTACAGTTCATAAGTATGGTCGAAGAGCTTACCTTCACCAGTTCTTCCAGCCCTTAGCTCAGCGAGGAATTCAATAGCGCGCTGAATCAAGTTCAAATGATGCCATTCCGCTCTCGGTAATTCTAATTAATTGCGTAGGCCTCCTTTATACTACATAAGAAAAATATATGTTTAAAGAACTGTGTATTTATAACCTCTTTCATTAGATGGCACAATTTAAAATCATTTGCATTCAATTACTTTTCATCGCTCATCTCAATTTTGCCAGTAACCCCTTTAACATTTTTTTTGTGTCGACAGCTTAACGGCCTTCTTTAATGTTTTGTGTGCTGCATCAACCTTGATAAGAAACTTTCCGTATTCTTGACGAGTGCCTTTTAAACTGGATGCAACAATCGGTGTCTCCAAATATGTTGGCGCGTTGTTAATTTCGTTTCTGATCTCTTTTATTATGTCATTTACGGCACTTAACTGAAAGTTGAAATAAGAAAGTGAACAAACCCGCATCTCCTACCCAAATTCAATAATGTGTAACAGCATTTCAACCAACCTTCGGAATCAAACTTGTAACTATTTCTTGTTTCATTTTAAATGTTGACATGAGCTCGGCTCCAGACATGGTTTCATAGGACAGGCGAGCAATCAAATCACTGAGCTTTTTGTCGCCGTTCACTGTGCGCTGGTTAAGGTTTATTTGCTTCCACTCAGCTTGAAGGAAGTTCAAATTCAATCTCAGAAACCTCTTTGCGCTGTAATCCAAAAACGACAACGATGAATATTCCTTGAAATTAATGAGGGGTTTATCCAATAAAAAAACTAGCATATAAAAAACCAATTACACATCGTGATTCAATATTTGTTCAGCTATATCAGCCTGCTCTAACTTTCGAGCGGTGGTTTGACCGTAATTCGCCCATCGATCAAGTAAGTCTTCAACCATATATAAGTCCTTTAAATAAGAATAAAATTTTATCTGCCAATTCCACAGCACACTTAGCTCAAACTTAAACAAGTTAATCTCATTTTTCGTGGTCTTTGAAACCCTCGTTAAAGCTTTCAATTGCTCGGAATATTTGTGTATTGTTTTGTCACATTCCATAACCTAGATTACACGAAAACTTTTAAATTCTTTATCAGTAGATCATCATTGACTAATATTTTATCAGTGCAATTCTGGGTTTATTATTTACCTCTGTCAACTGAAAGGAAGCTTCAGTGTATTGTCTCATTAGAAAAGCAATCAGATTCTCAGTTTGAGCTATAAATTAAACAAAATCGACAAAATAATTACTACCCAAAATAAAATTCACTTCAGTGTTCAATTGCAAGTCACTTAACCTTAGTCCGGTTGTGGGTTCGGACGAGATTTCCCGTATTTCCCCCTGTTTCAACTGGTTAGCTGTAGTGGAAATTTATGCTATCAATACAATCAAATAGATTGTTAAGAGTCGTCGTGTCATTTTGAAAATCGGTGGTCAGGAATTTGTCATCAAGTTGTAATTATTTTCGAATGTTTGACTTCGGAACTTATGCTAAAAATATTGGAATCAAATCAACTAGTTTCCCTCTACTTACTCAAAAATTGACAATATTTGTGATGTGCAAAAGACATGGAATTAGATCAACAAGCTCCTAGAAAGGAAAGGAACAATGAGCAATTAAGCAGCTTTTTTGAGTATTTAAACCACTGTCTGTGAGTCATGTGTACCACAATTTAATCAGTGTACTTTAAAAACATTGAACCCATAATTTGACAACGTAAAAAATGTATTTAGGTACACAAATTGAATGATGAGAACTTGCATTACGTTTGATGCAGTTGTTGTTTTTGAGTTCCGACGAAGCGAATTAATCGATATATTTTTTAAAAAATTGTTATGTTTCTTTTTAGTACAAAAAGGAATTCGTAATAACATCCCGTTTCAACGAAATATATCATACTATATACTAACACTAAGGTACAAAATATTTTTTATTTAATACTCTTCATCATCTTATTTACAATCAAAAGGCTTATTTTGAGGTGAAGTTTAGACATTCAGCTGATAAAACCTTTTTTATCCCAGCTCTTAATGGTGCAACACTTAGATAATTCATTAATAATGAATCATTTTTACCTGATATGCTCGTGCAGTGACTACAGCTGGAGAACATTTGGTGAATACAAGAACACACTTCATTGTCTTTGAAAGTTTGAAATGTCGAATTGGAATTGGGAAAAACCTGTACATGGCCCCGTTATCAAAAACAATATATTTGCGTTTACATAATCGAAATAAATAAACGACGATGGAAAAAGAAGTGATACGATGGGGATGTACTATGAGGGGAGTGAGAAGGGATCATGTATGTATGATGACGGATCGATGATAAAAGGATGGAGTGGAGTGTAACTGTTCGATGAGTCAGCCCGAGACCACACAATGTTAGGAAGGGTGGAAGTACATGCGAAGATCCAAACTTATACGGGCCACTGGAAACGAAACGCAAGTAAGGAAGGCGCACATAAATCACGGCCTGCATTGATAGTTCAATGAAGAATTGTGGTACAACACTGCATACATAATAAAAAATCCTTTAAAAAAACTGAGGTTTGTTTTACGAACAGTTAAAAATTATGTAGTATCATACTGCAAGCAAATATTTGAAATTATCACCGTCATATTTTATGTTACATAATTGCTTTAAAAAATTAATGAAATTGTTTTTGGTATTGTAAAAATATTGTTGTTTCCTACATTTAATCGCAACTTTATCATACGAGGCTTTCTAATAAAAAGATTAATGTTTCTGAGATTTTATCGCAATTCTCTCGTTTGCAGATAGCGAGGATGTGTTATATACATCTGAATAGTTTTATTTCTCCAAAGAAAAACTACTATTCGCAAAGCAATGTGCATTACTAGTTAATTCTGCCATCACAATTTGTTTACATGCAACACGGACCAGTAATTGTTGCAATGGCCGGTCAAGCCGTTCATTCCATCTCAGTCACGTTTATGCATACTATACGCACAGAGCCGTAGCTAGCTTTCGTCCGGCCTGGCCCAAGACAAAGTACGGCCTTTTACGTTTTTCAAACATATACGCAAACGTTGACTAAAACAGCATATCAAAACCATCAAAATATGATGTGAACAAAGTTTTGTTTGCATGTCTCCACGTCGATAATAAAATTTCAAATATGTCTTTGCTTTGGGAATAATTTTTTTCATCGCTACGCTAGAATAACTAAAAGTATGTGGATATTAAAACCCCAAAACGCATATATGCATAACCTGCAAAACTTTTACTTGACGAAAACTAACTCACGTCAACTTTAAACTCCTTTCTTAGATACAGCTTTACTCCGTGAGCAGACATACTTTATCCAAGTTTATGTGAACTGCGGATTGCATTGCTAATTTTCTTGACTCCTTTTATAAATTCCAACATTTTATCAGCCAAACTTACTCAAAACAAAAATGTCACGCATTGCAGATAAGTCCGGTTGGATCAATCATAGAAGAAAATAATATTTTATCAAGTTCAGGATATCTAATTTAAATTAGAATTTAAACATCTTGTAACAATTTGCAAGAAAAATATGTTTTGTAAATAAATATACTTAGTTAAATGTTGGAGAGTTTGATTAAGCCCTTCCAAAACGCAATGACGTAGAAACATTTAATCCCAGCATTTAAATTTGCGTACCTGTAAGTTTTTTCTCTTTCACTAGGAATAAATGAAACGTTTCATTTCTTTAATGGTGTTAGAATCAAATATCTACGCAAATGGATCAGGTGAAGGTTTAAAATCAAGGTTTAAAAGCAAATGGATCAGGTGAATTTTGAGGCGTCAACGCATTGGCGTTGACAGAATGTTAACATTACATTCCATATTTTTCACAAGCAATCAGCAACTCTACACTCATAAAAACTTTGTATTTTGTAAAATATTTTGTGTGGGAAATAAATTAAACTCGTTGAATTAAGTCTCATTTGATGTTGGTTTTGCGTGTGTCTCCAGAAATCTGAAATTGTAATAAAATAATAATCTGAAAAATAACAACTACGATTACATTTAGCTGTTCCGTAACCTAACAAAAATTTAACAGAGATTTATTAATTTTACAGTTTGCCTGAAAACCAGTTGGAGTTTATGTAAAATTTAAGCAGTCGGCCAGTTTCAATTTGATTAAGTCATTTGAGGCATGCAGGGTGAGTAATTTAATTGGTGGTTTAATGATAAATTCCTACAAAAGGATTGTTTTCATAATATGATGGTTTACCCACTGTTAGCAAAGATTCTCACAACGAATTATATCCTAATATTTATAAGACCTATTATTTTTGAATCTTCCATTCAGGAATTCAGGATAGTTAGTCAGTTATACAAAATTGCAAATTCACTAATGTGGACAATTTAAAATATTGTAACATTTATTACTCTGAAGCCATACCAGGAAAGTTATTTCAACGACCCCAAATATTCCAGTCATAAACATTATTTGCAGGATTTCCCCCACATAATGTGCAACTCTAAAAATTGAAAATTAGTATGGCCCTGTGATATAAGGACACACATTAGTATATTTTACGTCACATTTATAGACAAACTGTCAGGTTAAAAATATGCCAATATACTTTTTGCCCACAAAGCCGTATTCATCGCAGTTAACACCCTAAACTGCTGATTTAAAAATATATAAAAATAACTCACACAGAAAATATCAGCTGCTAAGATGCCCATTTTTGCAGTTTGGCCAGTTTAAATAAACCTGAAGTGCCTTTATAATGCATTTCTAAGGCTCATGGCGTAGGTCAGTCAAAATGTAAATTTATGAACCTCCATCCATAAGGGTTTTATGAGTTACAAAAAATGGTTATGATGTTAGTTTTGCACAGTTGCCACTTTGTATGGTGGGAAATATCTAATTTTAGAAACGTTACAAATGTTAGAGTATGGAGTACATTCGTACTTGCTTTTAAGGACTCCATTAATTATATTCCAGTGCCCTATTTAGCAAAAATTTCTTGAAAATTTAAAAATTTAATTGCATCTTAACCGTTTTTATAACTTTTGAAAGCATTATGGAATGATATTCATAAATTTACATTTTGACTGCCCTACGCCATGTACCTTAACAATGCGTTGGAAGGGCACTTCCCGTTTATTAAAACCGGCCGTACAGGAACAATGGTCATCTTAGCAGCTGATATTTCTGTGTGTGTTATTTTCATGTATTTCAACATATATAAACGCATTTTGGAAAAATCCGTGAGTTACACTACGCCATGTTTGCTTGTGAGACCTGAAAGCATTAACGGGTAACAATACACCACCGTCTATTTGGGAATGTAAAAAGTTTTAAAGAAGTATGTACTTATACTATAATCAGAAATAGAAATCAATTCATAGCTCCTGAACGAAAGATTATAGCTTCTTTGTTCAAACGCCAAAAGTAGGACCTAGTCGTAAAGACACCGAAATCAATTTGATCTCTATTGGGAATTATATACGATTCATTCTAATGCATAAGAGTGGTTTCCAAGGTGGACCAAATCAGAACATTCCTCGATTGCTCCATCCTAGTAAAAAATGCTTGGTTAACAGTACACCTGCACGCTTATCGTGTCGTAGGTTTAGTTTGCTATAACAGATATGTGAATATCATTCCTATAATAATATCATTAATAAAAGGTTTCCCAATCTTTTTTATATGCATATAAGGATAAGACAATAAGTAAAGAGATTTCAAATGCTTACCAGGACGAACTGGTTAGTCCTAAGAAATGATTGATGGTTTATTCTAATTCGCCAACTCAATCTGTGTAGGGAACTTGTGGTTTTTAGGCCAAACATTTCTTTATGCTGCGATACACGCCGAACAAAAAGTCATGTCGGGAAGCTGGTTTTCCTAATCACCCAAAATGGGGGGTATAATTTTTACACTAAATGTTAAAACTTTAAAGTGCAAAGTGAAAACAACAAACCGTTTTCTGGAAAAGATGCACCATACACCTAACTTCATCTACGCTTTGAGTTTGGTACAAAATGAATTTGAAGATGTTGTAATTAGGTATTAGTAGGCGTCTGTCTTTCAAACTGTCAAGTATTTTTGTGAAATACAAGCATCCAAAATTATTCAAAAATGAAAGCTTTTATTTTAGTCGCGTTAATTTGCACTGCATTTTGCTAAGTGAATTATAGTCGATGCGAGGATTGCACAAAGAATCCAAATTGGGCGTTGTTTTAGTCGCGTTAGTTTGCACTGCATTCTGCTAAGTGAATAATTGCAATTGCATTCTGCTAAGGATTGCACAAAGAATCCAAATTGAGCTTCTGTTTTAAAATTCAATAATCTTGGCATGCGAGTGTGGAATTCCAACATAAATAAAGTTTACTCTATTCGAATGAAGGCTCGGTCTCTAACCCAGTGCTCAGTTTTGATTACATCGGAAAGTAAGCTAAAAAGAGAGAAAGAAATGTTGAGTATTGTAGCATCGTAGCAGAGATTAAACTTATATATTGTGCATTTCAGTATCAAAAAAGGAAAAGGAGAGCACGACAAGTACAACTACTACTACACGCACTACAACAACCAGCACTCCTTTTACAACTCACCGTACAACAGCCAGTACTCTTTCTACAACTCTCAGCACCACATCAAGTAATCCTTCTACATTTCTCATTACTACTGCAAGCGTCCCATCCACACCTACAACATGGGGTACTACAACGAGCAAGCCCTCTACAACTCAAACTAAACCAGCAAATGTGCCAGTGCCTGGTCACGAATCGCCAATTATTTTGCCAGGATGTGCCTAATAAAACAAGTCAACGATTCTGAATTTCAATGAATATTTATCCATGCTATCTGCTCTCATTGTCAACAACACGTGCGATCCAAATGTAAGATACGTAATACAATGCCCGTTTGTAGGCAAATGCAAAATTTATCGGGTTTTTCCTAGATTACCCATGAACCACAAGTGCATGCGATTAAATTGTACCCAATCAAGGCTGGCTAATTTAGTTCCGAGGAATTTGGTTGGGGAACGAGATTATGCTTTGCTTACGATACTATTGCAAGCTAAAGAGAATTCAGATACTTGAGAAGCATCGCATTGCAAACTTCCAAGGAATTTCATGGGCAAGAAGTCAACTGGATTAATCGAAAGGATGTCGAGTCAATGCTGCTTTCACAAATTGACGATTTTATGGGATGTATAACTAAGAAACATTCAACTCAAATGCATAATCAAATAATTTTAATGAAATAATAATCGTATTTCATTATGTGTTTGGATCTGTAGGTAAAAAAGGAACCGATAGTAGTCAGGCTGGCACGAAGTGCTTGTAGAACAACTTTATTTTAATTCTTTTTGTGAACGAGTCAAACATGCCTGCAAAATCTGCTGCTCTTTTGAATCCAGCAATGCGAAATGCTGAAAAATGAAAAATTGTGTTTTTCAGAAGTTTTGTTGCACGTAATAAAATGTAAAATAAAATTTTGTTGTGGATGGGTATTTTTTTAATTTTTAGCAAATCCACCAGTAGCCAATTAAAATAACAATTTACAAGATTCGGTTACATGTTACAAATAAACATTAACCAACTAAATGCAAAAGAAGTTAGGTGGAGTGCACACCCGTGTGTCACGACGAAGAAATTGATCTAAATTACACAAAAACACGTTTTTATTTAATTAAGTTTTATGAGACCGGCAGCTGTGGGGGATTCATTTGTTGTAGGAGTAGTAGTAGGAACTGGGACGAGCATATTATTTTTAAAGCACAATCATCATCATCATGTTTCGCTAAA
This sequence comes from Orchesella cincta, assembly GCA_001718145.1. NCBI lineage: Eukaryota > Metazoa > Arthropoda > Collembola > Entomobryomorpha > Orchesellidae > Orchesella > Orchesella cincta. The sequence goes on from LJIJ01001084.1 coordinate 35,823, forward strand.
ATGGGTGGCAGATTATTAGGAAGAGGAGTATTAATAAATTTTAGTTTTGTAGGTGGCATCCTGGCAAAACCGGCAGGCGGTCAAGGTATGTCGTGCGAGAATTCAATAAGGGTAATGCACACGGTCTCATTGCTGCACCACCTTGACATCGAAACCTCTCGAATCTCCACTTCCTCTTTCCCATTTCTCTTCCATTTGATGCCCAAAAAGAGAGAATTACAAAAAGCTGGTAACCAAAAGTAAATCCCCAAGAGAGATTATACATATAAACTTCACATGATACACACTCGATGCACAGTAAATATCCACAAACGTTACAGTCCATAAACGTATGGTTGGATCCAGATTTGCAGCTTTGAGGTATGTTGCCTTTATTTTCCATGGTGATTATAGAGAGATGAACAAACTACACTCAAACTTTCTATAATGTCCCTACGAGAGAATGCCGGTGTTACTTTTACATATCAACACTACTTCTTGTTCTCATTTTTTCTATACAAATATTGTGACATCTATATTTTCCGTTCTACTAACGTTTTAAGCACAATGATAATCCTAACGACGAGACTCATTAATCGATGCTATACAACCACAAGCACGTGTTAACAGACTTGCTCATGCATATAACTTAACCTGATTTATTGTCAATGACGCGTACAATCGGATGATCTTCACATTTATTACACGTAAATATTCGATTTTTATTTTATTTATTCGATTTTAGAATTGAAAACATCAAGACCACCACCGCAAAACCGTTAATCCATTTACATCGTCTCAAAACCCTTAACTGGATTACAATTTCCAATTTCTGAGTTTTGTCACTATTATATACCAATTATTGGTTATATGCTGTTATACTCCTAAATAATGCCCCTTTCGTCATATGAAATAATTATTGATTTATGAGTTTTAAGCCTGGACAAACCGACATAAATTTTTACTCAGACTCCAGTGTTCTGCCTCGTGGCTTATTATACGTAATACTATAGCCGCATTTTGCAACAGCTTTTTCAAATGAACGAACCAGAATTTTTCTAGAATTAGAAATAAGAGAAACCCGTTCTTTGTGTTGTGCAATGGCTTCCTATTATACTCCAGGTTGATCAATCTCAACAACAATAAAAATTGGATTGTCACTGGTTGTTGTGTAAACCAGTGACTTGACTGTTACTACCAACCCATTGCATACACGTTAGCTTGGTTCCTAATTAACATTGGTTTTAATGACTCGCCATCATAAAATGACCGATAATTTGCCAAACTGCAAAAGTCAAAATAAGGTTTTATAACGGAAATGATTTTGCGATTGGGTTTTCTCAATGATAAGACATCGTTGTCGGTATAATCAGCACACAATTTGTTTGTTGAAAATATTCCAATAGAGTCTTTAAAACGTTGTAATTCGTACGCACGAACTCTATTATGGAATCGTTTATTCAACTCGGATATGTTTTTTCTTTTAACCGTTTTGCTATGTATGTAATCTAGAATCCGCATGAATGCAGGACCTGAACTAGAATTTTCAACTCAGCCTTCACCATTTCACAATGTACTGAATCTACGGCTTTTTCTAGTCATCTAGTATACCCGAAATATATCCGAAATCGCATAACAATAAAACATTCATATTCCCACATTTAGCGCTTTTATGACGAATTCTCATCAAGCGTTTGTTGATAACGTTAAAGAATCGCACTCAAATTAAGTTTAATCAATGATACACTAATCTGCTCTTAGAATGTTAGTTTTTACTTTTATGGAATGGGTTGCGAAATTATTTTATTAGCAGATGCCCTAACATTATTTATTCCAAGCAGTGGATGCAATGTTTCACCTTTTATTGTTATGTTGAAAAAAATCAAGAATGTTAATTTTTAGATTACTGTGCTTCCTTTGGCATGTGTTCGGACACTGACATTGTGAGTTGGCGTAAAGTTTGGGACTTTTTCACAAATTTTTCCTCACAAAAAGCAATTCTTTTGTTACAAACTTATTTTGCTTTTGGAAACCATCGTTGATGCGCAGTAGGTTGATTCTAGATTTCAGAGCCAATGCGCCAATCATAGATATCATTGCTATTGGCCATCGGTATAACCGTCGTCTAGAGCGAGTAAATTTGCCTGTGACTAATCAAGCATCCTCCAATCTACTAGTTTCCTGCTCGATTGTTGCTTCTGACCCTTCTCTCGCGCCTTCCGTCATAGCTTTGTTTCAAACGCGTCTTGGCTACTTACTTTGCATTGTGGGTGCAACGCAACTTTGATATTTAGGATAGAAGTAAAATATGTCACGCTGTTTATGATTTGTTTCGACTGAGAAGCGGATGAGCTTGTACGATAGTTTCCCTAGACTACAGATTGAGCTGATGCTGTCGATACGCATTCAAAACCTGATTTCACTTTCGTTACGCTTCACTGCATTTATCTCATCCGTACGTAAGTGCGCGTTTGAAATGATGAGGTGACTGTTACTGTCTTTTTTACACAACAAACATCACTAAGTACCAGGAAATGCTTTGGTACGTCCCCCTGTTCATGCTAACGCTCATCGATAAAGGTCGCTGAGGGTTAGATAAATAATAAAAGTCTTCAAAGAATCACCAATAAGAATTACCTCTGACTATTGACTAGGATGTGACTTCCTTTTAGAGAGCCGCAATAAACTGTACAAATCGATTCTGCCTTCTGACATCTAGGTAATGAAAACTAACGATAAGTGTATGTTTTGGAATCCAATTACAATGTTTCAAAAATATGGAAATAATGAAAACGTGTTCATGTACGTTAAGACAATGGTTACAAACAACCTCAGGTATCGGATATCTGGAAGAGGTACGACTTAACTTCGAAATGCTTTACGCATTATATTGAATACTGCTGCAACTCGATGTCGTTTTACATATATTCAGTTACGAACAGTAGCCACAGACAGGTTTGAATTAAACACTAAAATAACAGTAATACGAAAGCTCAAATTCGAAGCAGAGATTGTGTAGACCGGAAAATACTACAGAAACCTTACATTATGCTCAATAAAAAGTCTCCTGCCACTTCCTGGAGCTGTACTGACGTTGCCATAGAGCAAGATAAGTTGAAAATGGAACCTACATTACTTGGAGGCATTTATCTCGGTAAGTTAATTTTGTCATTAATGTGCGGATTATGGATTTTATGGTCTAGTTGTATCTGTCTTTAGGGTGTGCTGGTGCATGATATGGTGAAATGTAGTATGAACTTACCATCCATTAATCCATCCAATCTGCATAAATTTGAGAATTAAATGGGGTTCCATTATTGGATATAACTGTTTTTGGAAATCCCAATCTCATAAACAATTCTTTAAAGCAAGTTTTTATTAATTATCCTCTCAGAGTAAGGGTCTCTCTGCATTTAGTAAAAATTTCAACCAATTTATAACAGGGACACATGAGATCAACTTCAAGAGAATCTCGTGGAGCTTAAGCTTCTAATGGTGTACCTAGAGCCGGTATTCTATGGGGTGTTTTGGATTTAAATTCAAACTATGCGATTTCGTACCTTTGTTTCTGCGTCATTGCGCATTCCTAATCAGTACACTCGCTGTTCTAACTGGGATTGTTTTTGACCTGCCTAATTGAGCTGCCCGTTTAACGTCATGAAATTCTTATATCACTTGATTTCTAGGGGTCTGCGGAATCCATATGCGGAAGTACAACCCTTCAACTTCCCATATTCTTCCTTTTTCACCTACGTACCTAAGCAAAAGACCATGTTCAATTAAAAGAGCTAGTTTCAACGTGGAATTCATATTGTTCATTTTCTGTTTCATCAGAATATATTATGAATGTGATTTTTGACAAAAATTAATCGTTGTCCTAAATCATTGTCTTCTGTCGTAAAACGTTTAGGAACACAAGTCAAACACTTGTATCGTTTGGTTTTGTTATTCATAACGGAAACGGTTGTGCAAGCTCACTTAAAAACGTGTTACAGAAAAAACAAATTTTATCTGTCGCTTTCCGACTAAATTTTTAAGAACCCATGATAACTTTCTCGAACCTATTTGTCAAAGTTGCAAAAGCTTTCGAAAATGCTCGTTTAAATTAACTTATTATAACTTGTAGCAGCCCCTACTGGAGTCACCGTCAGTCATAAAAGGGTAGTGGTGTTGATTTTTTAAGTCTAAAGCGTCAATGCAAATGTAGACGACTACTTAATATGGAGAAGTTGGGAGGGTGGAAGATACTGGAGATGGTGATGACGCCACGAGATTTTGCGGGAATTTAGGGATATATCCTAAATGATTACTCAATTTCCTTTGGGCCTGCCGGCGGGGACGTGTCACTATCTTCCGACTCAGATTTTGACATTTTTGAGTTGCTTTTGTCAGGAGCATTATAGGTGACAAGAAATTTATTACAACAAACTTTTTAAAATAATATTTTCACACTATTAACTTTTTGCAACTTAACGTTTGCGGCTCTCATGTATGGTTGGCGTTGACGGCTCAAATTCGCAGGAGAAAATTGTTAAAGCGGTTGCTTTAGATGGTCCATGAACTCTTTACGGGGAAGTTAGCACTGTTGCAGAACCTTGTTCCGTAATACGGCATATATGCTGACGATTCTGCTCATATGGAGGTACCCGGTACCGGATGTGTCCCTGGCTTTGTTCCTGTAGGGTTAGCCGTCGAACTACAAGCTAGTTGACTTGTTGAAACAGCTAAAAAATTATATTGGATACACAGATTAAAAACTACTTTCACTACACTCTACCCAAAGTTCGGGAAGGCACGTTGATACCAGGGAATCATTTCTTCACTAGTCCGTTGGGGTTTGCCTCTATTTTAATGGGGCTTACCTATATGATTGCAGCACTTCCTTTTCTTCAAATTGAATAATTGTTTGGGCATTAGCAAGGTCAATAATTTTTACATTTGTAGTATTCGAGAACGGAACGAAAATGCCTTCATTCCATTAGCAACGTCAAATCTTAACAGAGTCTGTAGGACCAGGAGTTACTGCGGTGTACACTAGCGACTGCTTTGCAATTAGAAAAAATGTCCTAGCCTACACTTAAACTGACACAAGCTGGTTTGTTGAACATTAGCGATATTGTATCTTCCATGACCCATTTCCAGATAGGTTTATGTATTAAACGAACTTGAGAACGGGATATCAGAAGGGAGTATTTAAAAAACAACCAAAGTGAGCGTATATGAAAGTATTGTTGAGGTACGTTTTTATGGAATTAGATTAAAAAGATTCGGATATAAACAAATGAAACAGAAAGAACTCAAAGCTGGTTTTAATAAAAATGAAATACTAAAGAATTATCCAAAAAGGCAAGTCTGCGGTTGCGTTGTTAAAAACCACTTATTTTACTTATCAATTATTTAGCCACTGTTGCCAATGGCCCCGAAAAATTCATCCAAAGATAAAGACTCGTTGTAGCAACAAGGGAACTTACCTTTTAGGTACATAGGACCGAAGAAGAAATGAATTTTTCTCTTTATAACTTTTGCAGGTTGCACTTTCATATAAATTTGCGACGCTGTATTACAGTAGCGAGGGCACGAATTAAAAAATAATACATCAAAACAAAATTAAAAAACTGAACGGGATTAGCAGCTTTTGATAGTTTATATGTAGAAATGAAGTATTCAGGAAAACAAAAAAAGGTAAGTTTGCAGTTTCGTTGTATCTAAACTTCATTACTAACAAGCTTTTGTTTTCAATGAATACATTTAGGCACAGTTTCAAAAAATGTTTTTGAAAATTCATCTAATAATGAAAGACCCGTTATTTTAACCAAGGGCACTTACTTTTTAGGTACTTGAGACCGTATTTCTTTGTAGATGCTTTTCCAGGTGAGAGATGCTCCAGTCGTATTTTAGATTAAAACGCCACTACAGATGAACGGTAGTTTTACGTCGTCTATTTCTGTGAAAATATCATTGAAGAGGCAAATGTCACGGTTGATTTCACATTTCTTGTAATAAGTGATCGATAAACCACTGCTATTACAATGGATTTGTTGTTTAAAGCTTTATTATGGCAGCTGTTACTTCATCGTTTGAGTCATGTATGCATGTATGAATTTGTGGGTCCCCATGATAATATGTACATGCTCACTCCGATCATACGAGCTGGCTCACAACAACCATGTGAGCCTACTCACACCGATCATAGGAGCTTATTTACACGATACACGAGCGTCGACTAATCTTTTACTTTTTTTTTGCGATTTTTGCGAAACTAACCCATTTGTTAAACTAACCCATTGTACCAGTACGCACATCTTTCTATAGTGAAGGGAAACACTACAGGGAGTACTGTACAGTTATAGCCACCTCCGAGAGCTACTTGCACGGTCAAGCTAGCCCTGCTTACTTTTTAGTCACCTTTCCATTCATTTGAATTTGAAAGTTGTCACCGAGAATATTTTACTAAATATGATCATTACTCTCCCTCGACCTTTTTTTCCTGAAGTTAGAACATTTCTGTCACTTCTGAATACATAAAAGTCATTATCTATATGCATAAAATAACGATTTACATTAGTGCATATTCTTATAGAAAACAAAAGTTTGCGAAGCTAGCACAAGTCACCATTTTCCGACTTGCCATTTTATGGTAAAGCCCTCAATTGTGTTTAGGTAAGCCAATAAAATCGCATCATCAGATCTCAAAACTACCCATAACCGATAATACTCAATATTTTACAATTCACATGTATTCATGTAAGTCTACGTTTTCTCCACTAACATTTCTAATCTATGGTCAGTAAACTGCAATTTGCAGTTAAGTAAAGCCAGTCGTAATTTCTTCGATTAACCTAATTACCTAATTAATAGAAATTACTTTTCATGAAAATATCTGTAATTTAAACAATTCAGAAACAGTTACAACATGTCACTTTTTAAACTTTTATTATTGTTTTGCAAATTTATTAAGTTAATACGGGATTACATTTGCCTACGATATTTCTAAGCTCATATTTTCAATTTTATTCCACTACTGAGTTATTCGGTGCCCAGGTTTCATGCCCAATACTCAAAAGTTTCCTAAAAGCACAACACTTTTGGCTTAGTTAAATCATGAGACGCAACCATGATACTATATCTTTCATATAATGGGTACGGAATTTACTCGTGTAAATTACGTAAGTAGATACCAATAGCTTAGATTCTAGGAATGCTATTTTATGTATCAAAGTTATTGTTTAAGAAATGTTAGCTAAGCGTTCAATTTCTATAGCCGTGCAAATATGGGTTTATTCATTGCATAATATAAAATGAGGCATAGATTTTTCTATGCTTTAAGAAGTGAGTCGCTTTATGTTAAGAATTCGATGCTTTTCACTACTATACCTTTATTCTCTCATTACGTGACGACGCTTTCGTAACCCGCTTATATTAATTGGTACGTATTGCCACATAAAATATTACTAGACCTGTTCAAAAGATGTCGTTATGAAGGCCGAAATATGTATATAACATGTGCCAAAAACGGCAAAATATGTGGTCAAATATGTGTTTAAAATAGTTTAAAATTGGCTTAAAGAGACACAAACTATTCAGATTTTGTGTCAAATGTAACTTCGTGTATTACTCTAACTTGTAACTCTAAAATATTCAAATTTACGTAGTTTAGATTGAAATTTGAAAATTTTGTAGAAAATTTCTGAAATTGTTGTAACAAATCCGTAAAACATGTTAAAAATTTCAGAATAACGGCCTATTCGGCTGAAAAAGCCAAAATATGTAGTATATACATATGTGCTAAAACCTCAAAACATGTGAAATATGTGGTAACAATATGGTTTTAAACGACTCTATTTGTGACCAAACGTTCACATGCAAAGTTTAGCTGAAGCTCGAGAACGCATAAGAAACATGTATTTGTATGCGATGAACTGGTCTACTTATTACAGTTTCGACATCAAGCCCTCAGGTTTGGCATTAATGTTATAAAACGTTTGGTTTAAAATTCTTGTGGATAAGTATGCTCCTACAAATTTTCAACTTGACTATCCTTAAGGACGACACGCCATTCTGCATAAATAATGACTTTATTTTATCAAATTTATTTGGAAAAGTATGCCGCTTGACGTTGTAAAATGCATGATTTTTCTGACAGTGGGGTTTGAGAATTTCTTTTCCACAGTTATAGGTTCACAGCTTAAACATTTTGTGTGTCCTTTTCACCTGGCTTGAAGAGTATTATTGCAATATTCCGACCGTTTCAGGAGTCAATTTCTTATAGGAATAAATGAAAACTAGTGTTTTAGGAAAACCGAGACGAGCGTGACGGTTTGATTTTTTTTTAAAATTTGACATACATTTTTCTAACACACAGGTTTAATTAGTGAGCACAAAATGGATACCAAGCACAAACATAGTAAAATCATGTAGTTTATATGGAAAAACAACTTTATCGGCTTTTAAAATCTCCTTGTTGACTTTAGAATGTGTATCTATACTGTAAAACTGAATTTTTTCTAGCGTTACGTGACAAAGGGGGAGGGGGGGTTCCGGGCCCCATGACACAAGCGTGACAAAGGCGTCTGAAAATGGCTGAATTTAGCGTTACGTTTGATATGGACGGCCCCTTTGTGATTATGTGACATTTTGTGCAATCCGAATAGTTGCATACCCGAGATGATATCATTTTGTGGTCCTAATTGTCATGTCATACGGTTGTATTTTCAGGTTTACACAATAAATATAAGTATGGTATATATTTGAGTTATGACGGATATGATTATCAGTTTTATACCAATTTTAGTCTTGAAACCCAAGAAAGCTTCAACTAATATCTCAATGCGGTTCAGGATAGAAGTAAATATGTTGATTTTTATACGATAGTGGTCCTTAAAAACAGCAAGAACAAGTTTCAGGGATTCAATTTAGTTCGAACTAGAAAAGTTACAGGAAGAGTGACTGAAAAGATAAACTTGTCCTTTCGTCTCATTCTATTCAAGAGAAAACTATTTGGTATAAGGTTTACTCCTATATGCTGAATTGGAATCCATAATCCGAAGGATATTTTATACCTGCAAATAGATTTCGAGTTAGGTTGTTGATATACTTGGTGTGAAAACTAGAGACGCCACAACCCCTAACTGCAACCGCTGTTAATTATTAAAGATACTGATGATGAATCGTTGTGAGCCCATCGTAATGAAGAATAGTTGCCTATCTGAAAATATATGAGTAGCAAAACTCACCAGCAACCAATAATATTTTGGACCTGGATTCAGAATTTTTCAGTATTTAGGAATTTCATTTATAATTTTTTCAAAACTAAAAATTGAATGTTTATTTTCCGATACATAAAATGGCATGTGTATTTTTTAAATGCATTAAAATTACATGCACTATTTTTCAATCCGTGAAATTTCAAAAAATCATTACATTAAATTGCATGCATCAGTTTTTCAATTCTAAAAATTGCGTGTATGACTTTTTTAATACATGACAATTCAATACATCAGTTTCACAATACACAAAAATTGCCAGCACTTCGGTGGGTATTACGCGTTAAACAATAATTGTGTTACTGATTTTTTTACTGTCTTTTGCACTCCACATTAAAACTGCATGTAAGTATTTTTATGAACGTGGGCCATTTAAAAATCTGCAAGTTGTAGTAACGCTTCCAAGTAAGGCCACGGAATATAATAATGCACGAAGCATAAAAACAGCAATTTAGTGTAAATCAATATTTTCCTTGTCAAATCAACTTGGCAAATATTAACGACCCGACATATCTCCAACATTTTCCAACATGGATTACTATCATGCGTTAAAAAATATGTAAAAGAATGCTATGACCCAACATTTCATTGGAACTATGCTCCTTTTATGCAGAAACATGATGTAACTAAATGCAAAGCTTTGCAGAGCTGCCATTTACAAATATTTTTTTTATCGTTATCCCTTGCTGATAAGTTGATGTGATAAGCCATATCACAAGCAGATTTCTTACGGGCAACTTTTTAAAAGTGCAAATGTTATTTCATTACTAAACTCGATTTATATCATTAAGATAAGGTTTACTTGCTAACATCACACCTATCTTATTCTTGCAGTTGCAAGTTGCATGTCTAGCCAATAGCTTGTACAATACATGAATACAAGTTCTTCAAAATTTTATCCTGCTAAATATGGACCAAAAACAGCGAAGCCATATCCATGGCAATTTAAAAGAGCTTTCCCGGAACACAATTTGCAACTCCTTGCTTATTGCGTTTCTAGAATCCAGGGAGCTACTTTCGGAATCAGATATCTCTGAGCTTGTAAGTGCAATACAGAAGATTAAGAAAAATTTAACCAGTTAATCTGGGTAAAAATATTTTTGATTTTACATAAATTTTAGAGAGCAATTGATAATCGTCTCAAGAAATCCCTTAAGTTTTACAGCTTAATAATTCAACACTCCAACTTTTATGAACCACTTTGCGAAGCGTTGCAAGAAACTGATCAAAGTGGAGCATTGGAAATCTTGGAAAGAATAAAACCCATCCGTTTTGATGTCCGTCAACCAGTCCATCTTTTTACTGGGAGAGAGGAGGAATTGGAGAAATTGCATGTGCATTTGAGAAATGAGAGAAAAATAGCTACTCTCGTCACTCATACCGCTTCAGTCACTGGACTAGGTGGGATTGGAAAGACAGAATTGTGTCGCAAGTACATTGAGATGTTTTCGGAGAACTACGACGGAAATGTAATTTGGATTGGTGCTGAGAAACCAGAGCTGATGGAAAACAGTTTCAAAATACTAGCAAAAGATTACTTAAACATTTCACTTAAGGACGCTGATGAAGGAGATAAAAACATCCAAACGGTGGTGGATGAAGTCTACAACTACTTTCGGGAAAAGAGTTGCCTTTTTGTTTTTGACAACGCTGTCGGCAGCAGTGATAAGCAGCTTAGCACATTTTTACCTGTCCGAGTTGCACAACGCCCCCATCTCTTGATCACTTCCCGAGACAGAGATTGGGAGTTGCCGATGAACATTCTGGAGCTAGAGGAACTTAAGGAGGCTGAAGCAATGGAATTTGTGAAGAAAGGGCTCAATATACAAAATAACTCCCAGGATGAAATAATAATTGATTTGGTAACAAAACTGCAAAGATTTCCTCTTGCTTTACAACAAGCGATATCATTTATCAAAGAACAACAAGGTCAGATTGAGCAATATATAAAGGCATTTGACATTGAATCCAAGTTACTGCTGAATCACCAAGTCTCTCCATTTTTGTCCAACAAGTACGCAAAAACTACATTAACAACGTGGAAAATTACAACTGACGTTATCTCTGCTGATAACGACTCTGGACATTTGGCAAAGTGCATTCTTGACATGATATCATATTTTGAGCCTGATAAAATACCAATAAACCTCCTCGCGACTCATGAAGGCTGGAATGAAGAAGAAATGCATTCGGCACTCCAACTCCTTGTAAAATATTCGATGATTTCATGTCAACCAGCAGATAACGCACTAAATATTCATCGACTTGTTCAGGAAGTTACAAGAATACGATTAAGGATGAGTAACAAGGAAGGAAAAGCGCTCAAAGATGCGCTTCAACTAATGGAATCTGGAATTATAGGAGATGTTGAGAGCTCTGCCTATCATGCCCTCTCGGCATACAAACTAGGTGTCACCCTTATACCAGAGGTGGGTGTCGAGTTCAAACTTATTCCGTGGAAAGTTGTGGCTGTTTTGAACATGTTCAACAGACATGAGGAAGCTGAAACAGTAGGTAAAGAAATGGGGGAGCTTTTAAGGAAATTTGTTGAGCAAGACGACCCTGATGTAATAAGATTAAAATTCACGATGGCTAACGTAGCATTGTTCCGGCAAAAGAACCTTGAACCCTGCTTGGAAGGGCTGAAAGTGATCCTGGAACAAGTCAAAGAAAATAAGGACGGCTTTTTTCATGAGTCTGAAAGGCTAAGCGTTGAGGGCCTTTTAGGGCAATATTATGAAAAACTTGGACGTTTTGAAGAAGCATTAAAACTCTCTCGAAGTATACTTGAGCGACAGAAGACGCTTCATGGAGTGAATCATTGGCGAACCATTCGAACTGTAAATGATATTGCGCATCGCATTTGGAAGCTGAAAAGCTCTGCTTTCTCAGGTGACATGAGAGAGGACGAATTAAAATTATACCAGGAATCAATTGAGGCAGACCTCAATGCCACCATATCTGACTTAAAACAAGCATACAAAAACAACCTGGAGGTAACGGGAATTAACTACTTCTGGACTGAAACAATGATTAATATAGCAGATGTTTTGAATAACATTGGCGAAAAGGAATACGCCACCAAAATACTGGATGATGTTATCCAGCGCACAAAGTTTTCTAAGGAACGTCCGCAGTTTTTCCCAGTTTTGATTGAATGCATGACTCTTCTAGCCGACATCAAACAATCTGAGAAAAAACATGAGGAGGCTCTACACATTTACCAAAACGTGTACTCAAAACTTGTTGAGGTCAGAGGAGAGAAGGATCCAGAAACTTTGGAAGTTAAAGCGAACATAGCTGCAAGCCTTCTGTGGTTGAATGAGCTGGAGGCTGCCGCAGAGACCTATACTTCTATTCTGTTAATTCTCAGAAAGAAATGGGAGCTACCTCATCCTGATCGACCTTCATTGATTCATACACAGTTGGTTAAAAACTTGTGTGAAATGAAGAGGTCTGAAGAGAACCTGCGAAAACTTGAAAGAATGAAAGCAAAAATGAAAACTGATTTTGGCGACAGTCACCCTCTTTTGAAAACTGTGATTGGGCAGATTGAGATCTTTGGTAGCTAGAAATGTCAAAAACTCTGTCAAACCAATCTGTGTTGTCTGTCAAACTAATTTTAAATTGTTATTAAAATTATAGGATATCCTAAGCATCTTGGTCATATATAGACCGGTTCATTGCATATAAGTAATGTTTTTTATGCGTTCTCTAGTTGCAATTAGACTCTGTGTGTGAACGTTTGGTCACAAATAGTCATTTGAAACCATGTTGTCACCACATATTTCACATATTTTGAGCTTTTAGCACATATCACATATACAGTAACATATTTTGCGTTTTCAGCCAAATTGTCCGTTATTTTGAAAAGTTTTAACAGTTTTTATGAATTTTTAAAACAAATTTTCAGAAATTTTCCTTTGAAATTAGACCAACAGTCAAAAATGCACTACTAAATGCCCAAACTTCAATCTAAACTATGTAAATTTCAATATTAAAGAGTTAAAGATTGGATTAAGCCATTTTGAACACAAAATAAAAACATTTGTGTCCATTTTTGTCATTTATTGACGATTTTAATCACACATTAGAACACATGTTTTGCAGTTTTTAGGTACATATTTATATACATATTTCAGCCTTGATAACCACATCTATTAAACAGGTCTAGTCATATATTCTTTATTAGCAATCACTCACTGTAGATGCACAATCACATCCGTTCATTTATCATCGATATGGAACTGGCTGGCAATTTTAACAATCATACCATTCCGCGGGTAAAATTAAATTTCACGATGATATTCATTTCAGAACTTCCGCCGTAACAAAACATGAAAGAATTAATCATATTGAATCAAGATTGGTTGAATAAGGCTCATTGTTAAGCTGCATTTGTCGCCACTCATGTCAGTGAAGAAACGAAAGATCTGGCTTCTATCCGCAACAGTATATAAACGTTTCGCTTGAAGTTCGACTTGTTCGCCAATCATTCACCCTGCGTATCGTCGTATATCATTCAAGTATATCACATTTGAAGGTATTTAAACGTACTATAAAACGCAGGCAACAGAAACTGAGTAAAAATTTATAAATATACTGATTTATTACTTCACGCTTTCGTAATCTGATTGATAACTTCTTCAGGAATGATAAGGTAAACTATTAAAACTGAGAAGTTAAACAGCCGAAAACTTGGGTAGTTTATGAGACTTAAAAAACTCAGAAACTGTATTCTCATATCTGAAGATTGGGAATCTGGGAATACTGGGATGGAAATGTCTTATTCAATTTAACTCGAGCAAATTCCGAGGGACGAGTGACTCCATGCAAGTTGCATTAGAAGGGATATGCACATTCTTTGCTTGACTTGAAGTACCGGGTTTCCAGACCTACGCATGTTGGCGATTAGTAGACTTCAAAAATACAAAAATTACCATTACCCGAACTTCGACAAGCTTCAATGGGAAATCAGTAATCACTAATGATATTAAGTGCTTCAGCAGACTTTAGCACTTACATATTAAATTGCCTGATGATTCCATCTCTTTCTATTTCTGTATCTATTCATAAAGTAGGCATGCCTTTTCAGGAAACGGGAATAGTTTCTGACATCGGAATTTTTCCGATTCTCTCACTATTATGAAATGTTCGAGTAAAACAAGTAGAACTAGCGCGCCTGCGCGTTAGGTTACGAAGCTTAAGCAAGTCAACCAGATACATTCGGGATAATTGGCAACATTCACAATTCCGAAAGCACTCCTTTTCTGAACAGGCTCGTTTATTGAGTGCCTTTCCAATGGTTTAGAAAGCGGCAGACAAATATTAACATTGAAGAAGCAGTATAGGTCGGTGTTTAATTTTTGGAACTGTACTGCAAAAAAAACCTTTCCATGCCGAATTTAATAGATTTAAAGTATTTATCTTTTCTAATCAACAGGTCGATTGCAAACTGAGTGAAGAAGAAGCATGTCAGCTTCAAGGGTTTTATAGCAAACAAGGACCAGAAGGCACCGTTAAAACATCCAAGTTTAGTATCTAAAGAAAGCAGGAATTGCTACAAATTATACAAAGGGTTTCTTATGAGCCTATCAAGCAGCAGAATAATATAGATCTCGACCGAAACTACATTAACGATGTATTAAAGCTGGTTGGAAAGAAAGATTTAAGATGTATATCAGATTCAAATTATACTATCGAAGTTCGTGATTCAAAACGAAATGTACAGTTCTACAACCCTATAAAAATTATTGAAACCTGAACGGCATCACAACATTAAAAAGTTCTGGCTGCCTGATACCATTGCACACTGCAACATCAAGTTAAAATTTCAGACTACCAGCGAAAATTCCCACAAAAGCAGGAAAATTTGTATTTTATACTCCAAAGCGGAGCAAAAAAAGTGTTAATGAAATTTTTAAAATTGGAAAACTTAGTCTTCTCAGTTGAAGACCCATGAGTTGAGGAAAAATATTTTATACAACCAAATAAAATGGAATCCCTACACGTGGACTATAAAATAGCTTTGCCAGAAGAAAAACAAATCTTCAACAATCAATGAGGTCTTATCAACCTCATTGATAGAACGAATTTCTGTTGCCGCACTGCCATGGTGTCAAAAAGAGTTGAAGATCTACTGACGTTTAGCAAAACTGAAAAAAGAAAGAGCAATTAAATATGACTAAATTCAAGATTCGTTTCAGGCCATACTGCAGAAAGAAGTATCTTTTGATGGTGAAGATGATGAGTACGAAGCGAATTCATTGCCTGATCTTAAAGATGATGAGCAGGAAAGGGACTCATTACCAGATATTTTAGTTGATGGAGACGTTTTAAAACAGGCAATGATCTCATCGAAATCAATGATCGGGTGTATTAATATTGAGACACTTTCCTGGGAGAAAAGAAGCGTTACAGACATTCTTCCGTCTTCAAAAGAACAACTAAGTCAGGAAAAACTGATTAAAGAGAAAGATAAAAAACTACATACCCAGAAACTGACAATTATATGGATATAAAGTCGGTATAAAGATAGTAAAGATAGTCCAAACACTAGCTAGCAAAGACTTCAGAGCAAAAACTGTCAGACCTCTCCAACCTCTCCAATCAGATTTAGTTCAAGCAGTTCTGATACTGTAGAAGACAAGATGGGTGGAAAAGTAGGTGAAATTGGTGTCAGGGGTCAAGACGCAGCTACAAGGAAGACGAAAAAGAAATTTTAAACAAAGAATCTTCCGTTTACAAACTGCCTTAAGCTGGTCAGAATATTAAAGTAAGTCATCCCCATAATCTTAAGGAGACGGAACGCCAATCCTGACCATAAGTCAGAGAGGAGAAAGAAGGTGAGGTAAAACTGTGGAGGTAGATAATTTAGATGTGGTCAGAGATCATGAGGACGTCTCATTCAAAGAGATTCAAGCGAAGGAAGAATCAGAAATAGAGGTGGACGAGACCGATGACGTAAACGAAAAAGAAGATCCTTACCTCCAGGTAAGGCTGACGAGAGCGAGAAAGACAAAACGGAAAAGGAGGAATTAGCAGACATCGAAAAGGTTAGAGTGGTGAAGCCTGGGTCTGTGAAATAAAACCTAAGAACCAAAGACGAAAACAGCAAGAACTTTAACCTACTCCTCCTTAAAGCTGTCCTTCACTAAGGCTGCGACTAAAACTTCCACAAATGTTAAACTTAAATCGGTTATTCTTCAGAAAATGAAGAAGCTACCAAGTAAAACGAAGAAGGAAGTGATCCAAATTTTTGTTCCTGCTATTATGTTCCGAGTTGGGATGCACCTGATTAGAACCATCAGTGACACCGTGTTGAAGACTTGTGAAGATTTAAAGAAAGAGTAAATAACAGTGGACTTCTGCTCTCTAATAGAAAAGGCAGTCAATGAGCTCTACAATTCTACTGTTAGTCTTCCGAGGATGTAAACGGTAAGCTGGGAACGAAGGATAATTCGGAAGAACGAATGATCTTTTGAAGAAAAAGCAAGCAGAAGCCCATATAGAAAAGAAACTGTACTACTGCGCACTCTTATTCTATAGACACATCCAGACATTAGATATTAACTTTTTGATAGTAAATTACCATATAGGATAACAATATATCAATTTTGGAAGAATATAAAGTTATTTATTTTTCAATTTTATTTCACAGAGCACACCTGTACTGAGCCACCGCTTCTACAAGAAACTGGGCAGATATTATTATATTTAAACCTGAAAACGTTCCTTAAAAGAATAAGTTCTCCCCAGGATGAGTTCGTGCTTATCATTTGTGCGCCCCAAAAGTGTTTTTAAGCAAAAGTAATGACAAATATTTGCCTTTTTTATTACAATTTTCAGGAAAAGGATACACAACAGTGTCAGCGATGTGCCTTGTCCCTATAAACGAGTTTGAGACCCTACAAAGCTGCTAAAGTGCTATTATTGCGATAGGAATGCCACAACATCACAATCTTATCACAATAAACATATGAGGGAATTTCACTCGATCGAGTATATTTAACTTCAGAGGTAAATAATATGCCAAATAACCATATAATTTGTTATATAAATGGTTTTATAGCTAATATTGTGTTCGTTTTGATATTTGTTAGGAAAAAGGAACACAGCTTACAGCTTACGAAGGAGATGCGAATGGTACCAGAGAAAACCAAACAAATCCCATTTGTATTATGTGAAAAGCACCCGATAAAAGAGGAAAAACCATCAAAGCGTACAGGTAATTACTGTTATCGTTATTATTTAGTCTTGAAAGCATTAATTATGTATAATGGTTTCCTTCAGTTTTACGAATAATTTGCCAGAAAAGTTATATGAAGGATGGGACAAGGTCTCCCCATTGGATCTTGCGTCATATCCTTTACGACCGTAAACACACGAGTATGACGGGCCAAAGAAATTTGTCGAATTTAGCTCTTTTTTATGCACGGATTACCTGGCAGAAGTAAGTACATACCTTCATAACCTACAGCTACAAATACCCTTTACAAAATTTAATACGTTATTTTGCTCGTTTCTCTCTTTTTAGAATCAAACACAAAATTTAGACGCACGAATTAGAAGGAAGGATTTCCCATTGATTGATCCATACACATATTTAATTTAAATGGATTCCCTGGAAATTTTCAGAATATCGTCACCATGCTTCAGGGTCAAATCTCCACATCAGCTCATTAGCTCTGGATGCTTGATGGATGGATGACATCTGGATGACATCTCACATACGATAAAAAAATATAGAAAAAAATACTTCCATCTCAATTTTGTCCTTCGTTGACTAAAGATAAGTTTATTTGCCAACAGTTAGGATTTTTGCCAAATGCATCACTACCAACAATACATTCAGTTTCAGTTCATGCTCTTTGTAACGTGCATGCGACTTTATACAAAGAGAAAACTGGGAACAATAACAAATCTCTCATCAGCCAACCATCACTTAAATTTACAGCGAAGCACATTATTATCACCACCCTTCTACCAATTGTTTTTGATGTGATTATGCCTGTTAACAAAGAGAGACGACAGAAGTTAGTCTGCACATTCACAAACAATAAGGTCACTTTAAATGTAATCGATAAAATTGTAGATGATCATTCTTCTCTCTGTATCAATTGCTTCGATTTCCGCTTCCAGGTTAGAAACAAAAGTTCTTTTGGCTTCTGAATTTAGCTGAGTTAGGTCTAGTTTGTGTTAATGATTTGTCGTTGTCATCATCTTTAGAATCCATATATTGGGAATCATTGGGGATTTCTTTGTTAAATTTGCTTGTTCGAAAACCGTTTTCAGCCATCGTTCTAAAATACAATAGGATCGGTTCGATACTATGAAGTGTGTCCCGTGTGAGAAAATACATCAGTTTTAGACGTTAATTACTGTAAACAATTGTAGCGTTTGCTGCGTTATAATATTTGATTTTATAGGTAAATTTTTCTTAATCAAAATCAAACTTATCTCAGGACGTAATTAGTGTCAGTAATCGCCAGCAGCCTTCTCCAAAGTCTTACTACATATTCATTATTGTGTATCTTCAAAGCAGCCAATGGAAGATTTTGTCAATTGAAAACCCCTGCCGCATATACGAACCCGACTGTTGAAACTCAATACGCTAACTTACAATAAAAGTCTACAAATGTTACAATAAACGTCCATTGTATGATGAACAAAGTATGAATTACAGGTTTTATTAATTGGAGGAAAAGATTTGGCGCGTATTAGTCGTCGCTTATAAAACATACTCAACAACCAGTCCATTCGGACAATTGAATGTTTTTATGTTTGCCGACATGGCTCAGGTATTTATGCTAATGTTAATTGTACAGTGATGATCAAAATAAAGCTAGAATGCCGGTGACCTTGATGCAGTCTACATACTTGCAGGACAGCCTACACTTCCGATGGACCAATAAAATATAACAACATTGGGAACGATAATGGAAGCTGTTGTTTCAAAGTCAGAACTTTTTACATGATTATTTATATATTATTACAGGGTTTGGAGAACAATGTGCTAGACAAATCATAAATAGATGTACGAAAGTCTAGTTTTAGTGTAAAGGCTTCCGCATTAATTATGCAAACAGTTATTGTGGAACAAATATTTTCAAATCTTTCAAAATATAATAAGCATCCATTTTCATGGAGTATTGATGATCTTTGGCTCATGACTCCTCAAGAAAAATACTTTGTATATTAACGTTTGTTTTAATCGAAAATCAGATTGCAGCATAGTGTATGACTTTGACGGAATTGGCCTACCTATATTGCTTGGGCTATGTGCAGACGCTGCAATCAAAACATTAAAGTTGAAGTTATTTATACCAAATTTAATTAACAATGGCACAGCAGTTTCTTTTAATTAAATGATTAAAAATCTCGTAGAGAGGTTTAAAATAAGAATAATCACGATACCCCGGCGTGAGAGTGGAATCCTGTCAATCATTTCATGTTGATTAGCTTCGACAACTCAAGCTCTAAACTATTTTCTGAACATTATGTTACTAGCTACAAAAAGTATTTTTCACTTTTGTACGAGGAATTTGGCAAAGATCCGCTGCCAATGTTTTTTCACACTCATAACGCACTAACGCAATGTATCTTCAAGGCTGTTGCTGATTCTTCTGGTGGCGAATTTGCTTAAAGCAAGGGAATAGTTAAAGTAAATATCTTTTTTCACGGGCTCTTTTCTGATATTGAAATAACACTTAACAATATAAATGTTACAAAAATTTGTAGCAACTATTCCTACGTGGCATTTTTATTGCGACCGTTTGGTGCCGTTAAGGTTTCAATAGACACTAGCTGAAATTAGATGGTTGGTATGAAGATTCTGCAAAAGACTCGTTCAGTTCTGGTAATCCTAGATACAAGGCGCGGTTTCAGTTCATGATATTAATTGAAAAAGTGCTTTTGAATTGCAAAAAAGGTCAGTTATCGTTGTGTCAGTGATAAGTTCAGTGAAGCTGTTGTAAGGTAAGTGTTTTGTTTTTAATTAAATTTTAAAGTGTTTTAAAGCAATAAATTTAGCTACTTTTATATCAGATTAATTGAGGCTGGAACTGCAGAAGAGTGTCTAGTTGGTGTTCCCCATCCTTTGCAAGCTGCCAACTTAAATGGTAAGTAACATGTGTGTAAAATTATTGCTTGTTGAAAATTTACAACATTAAAAATGAATTTTGCTTATATTTTTCAGATAATTAGGTTTTCAGGAAAAAATGGAAAGCAATTCCACTGATGTTTATGTCAGTGGTAGTGTTTTGTGAATTTTGTGCCTTGATACATATTAAGTTATACCTAGAAGCACCAAAACTGTTTACCGTCTGCTACTTGGCGAATGACATTATTGAAGAATCGGTAGAGGTTGGAGATGGTGAGACAAATCCAACCACTCCACGAGCTGAACCCTTACCACCGCAACTCAATATAGAAGAGTTTTGCGTCTCTAGATAATCCAACTGCGCTACCACTGCTGATTTTAGATCTGATGAGCCAGGTTCCACACTCTAAATCCTTTATCGCAAGTATATATTTTATAATGATATGAAGGTGAGAGTCCGACAATGCAGAAACATGCACTCATAAGAAATGCATGCATAATAACTTTTCATATCTGGCTAATTATAAGACTACTAGTTGCAGATACTGTAATCCAATTAGCAAAACGACGCAAAAACTAATGTTATACTTCTGCTTTGGCCATTAGTGCGGATGGAGCAATTCAATTTAAAAATATCATATGAAATCGACAAAATGTGATATTATGCACTTTTTAGACTGTTATTCTTGTTTTAGGGAATAAATTTAATATTAACCTGAATTACTTGTTCAATGTTTTAGACGATAATGTTTCAAGTGTGACTATATTGCTAATAAAACACCGACATTCGATTATATTTACTTACAAATGTTTTATTGCACACTAGTAATTAGTTCAAATACTAGTATATCGCCTCCCCTATGTCCCAGGTGTTTGTGTTTATCTTAAAAGATTTGCAGAAGAACCGACGAAGAAGTTTTGGATCGATTACCAATTGTATCAGGCGGTGTGTTCTACATCCTTAACAGCAACCACTCTAATTAAATTAAACATTGCGAACCTTTAGTTTAATTTTGTTATGCGCAGAAGAAATCGAGATGCAAGCAGATTCTGAGATTCCATACTTCCAGTATTGAATATTGCTGCGGAAAATTTGAAGAAGATTAAACCAATTTATGGTGTTAAAGTAATAGCTGTAAAGGCAGAGGGGGAAATTACTCAAAATCGTAGTAAATAAAAACGCCAACATTTTATTAGTGCCTCTAAAATACACAGCAATCCAGGTACTAAATATAGCACCGATATTATTCCCCTAGTAATGGTGTGCAATTGTTTTCAATGGTTGTATCCTGAAGCTTCAATTTTATTAATGTAGCACATTTGCCTTTTTTACCTTTACAGGGAATGAAGCGAACATGTTAATCAACGAACAATTACACAACGAATAAAACGATTGGGCCTAGTATATAATCAATTTTCTTTCAATCCGCCTTTATTTTGCAAGAGCTATATCGTAGTACGATAAAGTGTTAATCTTTTCATATATAGCAATATGGCAAGCTATGAATGCGAGAGTGCCACAAATAATAGGAAATACGATCCAAATTTAGTTTTATGTCAATTTTTATTTAAAAGTTTAGTTTAAAATTTTTTAAATACGTCAATCTCTAAGTATCGGTAATATTAGCAGA
>LJIJ01001085.1:0-57669 GCA_001718145.1 Orchesella cincta
TATAAGATATCAAAATAGAGGTGAAAGCTGTCAGATAATGGCCAGTAGTTTAATCAAGATTACATATGAGTGAAATTTCCGCGAAAGAATATATAATAGAGTTACTCGTTATTTCATGTGATTACTAAAACATAAACAAGACGACCTTATGTGAGTTCTCGATGTATCGGGCTGATAGAGATTGGTAGGTTCGGACATTTTGTCCAAGTGGACTCTCTTTATTAATTTTTGGTGTTTAACTTGAAGTCTTGGGGCCATGGGCGAATGTCAATTTCCACTCTGGTAGCTACGAGCATCAACGTCACATTACCAAGATACTTACATATCGTCAAACGTCGAATTAACTGAGCATGCGCAAGCCTGAAAGACAATCTCATGAACAACCAAAGATTGACAATGTGACCTGAATTCCACCATGTCATGCAAAGTTAATAGTTGTAAGATATACTTTGTGATCTCGTCAGTCAGTATATATGGATAGTTGTCCTTTTATAGTTATAATTCTTGAACACTACTGTAGCCTTTTAGTTTTCTGCAGCCGTGAATGCAGTTACTTTACTTCCGTTTTTTACTTTCTAGCTACAAGAAAATCTGCTAGTCGCTCTTGTTATTTTGTTTCAGTATCAAGTGCTGAAAATATCTAATACAATAAGATCATGAAACATACTTTAACTTTTTAAGGTTAATTATTGTACACATAAATCTTCACTGCACTGTAGCTTTAGTCAGTATTTCCGGAGTTTAGAAAAATGTAATTTCTTCTCTATGGAAAAATATAAATGAATTACACTTGCCTGAGTAGCCAAAAGTCGTTAAAATGTCAAATCGCAATAATGCGTTTTAGCAACACTAGACCATTAGCCGAATTTCGCCCACTTCGAGGCTAAAAGGAGCTGATGTGGGCTAAAATGTCATCCTACAGAGTTTTCAGTGCTTAAAATGGTCGTTTTAGACCGAAATATACCATTTAGGATCATTTAGAACGAGAAGTTAAATTTTCTAGAAAAAGCTATTGTGGTCCCCCGCTGGCTATAAGAGCTAAAATTTTTAAAATATTCGAATGTATTTAAAACGCTTTTCAGGCTGAGATAATGCGTTTTTGCACTTCTGGAGCATCATGGGATACATATTTTGCTCTTTTTGATGCTAAAAGGAACCAAAAAGAGCTCTCCAGTGGTAAAAGGTCATTGTACGAAGCTCTAAATGCTCAATACGAGATTTTTGGGTGACAAAAATGTGTTTTAAACGCAACAGAGCTACCTATTGTATATAGTTTGCCCATTTAGGGCTGGAATGAGCAGAAAAGAGTCCCCTATGGCTAAAAAGAACCCCTGAGTAGCATAAAATGATCAAAACGAGCGTTTCAGAATCAATAGCATTTTGTACCTCCAGCTTTTTAGTAAACACGAATTTGTGGGTTAATAAGAGAACTTTATTTGTATGTGTAAACGTATTTTAATCTTTATGTCGCGTCTACAACTAATCAACCTCAAGTCAACTGATTGATTTCGTCACTTTACTTGTCTCTTGTTTTTAAGTAGTGTACAAATTCATGTTTCTGAAGCAGTTATCGGCTAGTAGTAAACCATGTTTAAAGATGAAAGAATAAAGTAAGTGGAATACAAATACTTAAATATGTAAGTAGACATTTATTTTATAACGATTTGTATTTTAAAAGTTTATTTATACGCGGTTAAGGTAAACGTAATTTCATATCATGTGAAAAAATTGCCAAATACGGAATATGTTAAGTTTAAATGAAAACCAGCTTAGTTTATGTATCTAAAATACGATAATATAAAATCTACTTATAGAAGTCAGCGTATTAGAGAAATTTGTAAATTTTCAAAATTGTTGTCTGAAGTAAGTTTGTTTCTTCTATTGTTTCACTTACCTTTGGTATGCATAAATTGAAATGTACATTTTTTTAAAAAAAAGCTGAATGTACCACGATTATTGTTGGTATCAGTAATTGAGTACGCGGTAGGATCAGACTTGGCCAACAGCAATAAATGGCTGGTTTTAGACAGAAAACTTAGTTCGAAAAGAAACGATGCTTTTTGTAATTTTATGACAAGTAATGAAATGGAATGTAAATGGTGAATGAATGAGAAAAGGTTATACCAAAGGAGAGACAATGCATGTATACAAAATTATGTGATGGCTAATGAAAAACATATACGATAATTGTTTGATTGGGGGAGAATTTAAAGCGATAAGTTATGTATTTATTAGGTCACTTTTACGTACAATAAAAACTCATGATGATGAATAACTTCTTTATTGCCTACTTTCTCAGATTTAAAGACGCCAGTGACAGAACGGAGTAGCTTATCCAGCATGAATGATACATAATGGTTTAAAAAAAGAGCAATACTTATATAAGAGTTACTAAGGTTAATGCGTTTCAAAGTCACAGCCAAGCATGCTCAGACCGGTTCTTTAGTAGCACATCCTTATGTTAGATATATACCCAAAAGCCAAAATGTACTAAATAAACCAGAAAAGCTTGGTCGCAATCTCAATAGACTTATTTTCACGCATATTGTCTACATGCAGAATGGCATATCGGTCAGCTTACAAATAAAAAGTACACAGTAGTAGTTACTCACGAGATCCATGTCGATTTTATTTAATGTGAAGCCTAAAAGCAATAAAATTGTATCCATCGACATTAATATAAATATTTAAGTTTTATATTGTTAAAATTAGATGAATGAGTTTTAATAACTTGAACACTACTGATTCTACAAATTTGGACGCGTCCACCTTATCATCTGACTTGGACACAAGTGATTCAGGTAATGGCGCGACAGTATATATCTACACATTCTTATTAGGAGGGATATTTCCATTTTGATGGGCTATTCCACTCAAGACACAGCAGAAGGGTGGGATGAACAAATGTGTGCGCCCACGTAGGAGAGTAATTAAATATACAATATCATTTTGAGGCTATGAGAAAAACTTGTATGCACTAAATGAGTTGCACTACAATTATCTGTATATTGAACTAGCTTGTTGAAGACAAGCGCCTGGAGTTGGTTGAGAAAGGGTTGATCGCGCGAGTTGCAACCCGCAAATGGTCAATTTTGAAAAACAATCGTACAATAATCTTTCTACATAAAGAAGGAGAATCGCTACTAAACTAACAGCAATCAGAGGCGTCTAACCAACTTCCAATAGGTGTAAATACAGTAGCTCACAAAATTGCCAAATCAAGACTTCATTGGCTTGAAGCGTTATTCATCAGTATACTACTTTTTGCAGTAATTCACGGCAAGTGAGCTGTTCCATCCACGTTTTATAATACGAAAATAAATACCATCCCCTTTCCAAATTGGACGCTTGAAACCTCAGTTTGAAAAAGGTAGATCGAACCCTTATGCTTTTAAAAATTGGTCATGAGATAGGTGCCAGCTGGATACGATATAAATACAATAATTCCCTAAGAACTGTGCCTAATCATGGAATAGAATATGGGGCTGAATTCTGATCACATGCTCAAGTAGCCATCTTTAGCAACGAGTTGGTCGAATAAGGTAATTCAGCTCTCAATTGATAATATGTATCAATAATCTTCCTAATATTTACATAAATATCCAGCAAATGCGTCATATCCCATCATCTTGAAATCACCTTCAGAAAAAAATCCAGAAGTCAAATACTCACCAATTTGTAATACGTATTAGGAATATATATAAGTTTCTCCACTAAACTGTTGAACACGGTATCATTCCAGAAGCACTTCCTGTCTAGCTTTGTTAAATGGTATCTTACGTCTTTTAAGGCTTGACTTTTCATATTCGCTCATGTCGCCTAACTGCTGTAGTGTCACTTCAAACAATGTGGATGAGTAGAGTGTAAAAATTTTTCAACGAGTTGCTTCAATGTCCCAACCACAGTGTTAGGGAGAGGTGCTTGACAAGTCGTCAATATTTTTTCCTTGATAAGAAACAGTAAACTGAAAGAGAACATGAAATGGCGGCCTAACTAAAATAGCAATCCCCAAGCTTACGGCATCATTAGAACAAACGTGGCTCCATGAAATGATTCTCGTACCTGGCAAAGGAGCACGTCTACAAGCGAACGGACCATGTTGGAAACAGAGAACGATACCCGGGTGCCAAATTTCTCACTACACGTTTCCAAACACACAGCTGTTTCTATAATAGAACCTACCCTCATTCTGTGGAATTATTCTTCAATTTTAAATCGCGAAATTTCCATTCAAAACGCTTCAATCATGAAAACCCATTAAGCACCGTAGTAAAAGTAGAAAACCAAATGTAAATGATCGAACGCAGAAAGAGCCATTACCGATAACAGCAAACCCACTGTGTGAATCGGATGCATACCAAGTCACAGTAAAGTCAGAATCGAGGCCAGTTTGTTTGACTGTCCTGGAACAGCACAAATCCATTGAAGTGGGTTTTTATCTTTGTATCCATTAGTAATCAACTTATAAAATAGGGAATCCGCAACTGAAGTTTTTTCTGAAATCATTGAAAGCGCAATAAAGATGTTGAATTGGAGATAATATGGAGAGCAGCTATAAATCTCAATGGCAAAGTGGCATTCCATATAAATCCAGAGGTCACACGGTTTAATCAGTGCTTAGGCTATTGTTAAAATTTAATTTGAACTGAGCCATCTAGCAGGGCACCCAAACCCGAATTCGAGTCAGATGTTTCCTCTTACAACACTCTAGTTAGTGTTTTCGAATGAATGAATATTGAACCAGTTATTTACCAGTTGAAGTGTGAACCTTGTGAGATAAAAGTGAGCAAAACTTAACTTAAAACATTCTCTAATAAAATGAATGGAAATTCATCAATTTTGAGTGACAATAGTCACATTGAGAATGAGAGTGTGCCTCTTGTTGACATTTTTCAAATGCTCTCCAAAACGCTATGTATTTTTTGTGCAAAAGAGGTTCCGCAGCTTTCGTCATCGAACGCGGAAAGCTGATGAGAAAGAGGAGATGGAACTCAACTCGTTTGGCTGTGACAATTTCATTTTAGCTAAACAGTTGCGAGCTATAAACATTGTGAGAAATATTCTGGACATTTCTGACGGGACTTGTATCAAACTTCTTGGACAGTTTGATGGACAATTTAATCCAGAATTTTGGGTAAAACTGTGTTCTTCGTGCAAAATTTTTGTGGAAGATTTTAATTCAACAAGAAGGGAAATTGTGAGATTGGAAAAGAAATCAAAACATTTGAAGGAGAAGCTAAAAGGATTCATTTTAATGAGCAGTCAGGATGAAGATCTAGTTGTAAACTCACCCAAGTGGAGTGAAATTCGAGAGGAGGTTGTGGCTGGTATGCAAACATTTACCTGAAATATCTAAAAATGAATACAAATTACCAATTAAAAAATTTTTATAATTCAGGTTTGGAGCAAAGTTCACAACAAAATGAGCCGCAAGTCGATGTGCAAATGGAAGTAGAGGTAGAGCCAGAATTTCGAGTCAAAACTGAGATATTGGAAGAACCAAGAAGCTTGGCTCGTGAAAAACGATCACCAACTGAGAATGCGAAAATTGGAAAGACAGTGACAATTAGCAAATTAACAAAGCCAGGAACAGCTACCCAATTCCCAACAACAACAGAGAGAAATATAGCAAGCAAAGCGTATTCCGTTGAACTGAGCTCTGAGCCTGAAAAAGCAAATGAAGGAACAGAGTCCATTATAACGGAGAATGAGACACCAAACGCTGCAGCAAATGAAGATGGGAGTCTGACATCTATCATAGATATGCCTTTTCGGGTATTGGAAAGGATTTTGAGCTATTTGGAAGAAAAGGACTGGCTCAACTGCCGAGCCGTGCGTTCTGAGTGGAAAGAAGCAGTGAGTCGTGTAACGGAGCAAAAACTTATCTCTTTTTTCACCAAGTGGCACAATAAAAAAGCCTACAGTGATCTTGGCTTGAACACCCTCATTCCAGCTCTGTGGATAAATATCATGCCTCGAAATCCCGTGGCAGACACTACTGCAAATCATACTACACGCATAAACCAACTCATGAGATTTGTGATGGGTGATGAGCGAGAGTATAATCCTGATGGTCAAGCTCAACTGGAGAACTATTCCAAATTATTTTGCCCACCAGGAATATTCGGAAGCGGAGCTCAAAACCCGTTTCCATCTTCCGCTCTCAGATTTGGGATGAGAAGTAACGAGCTTCATTTCTATTTCGTTCCGCCTGGATGGGAAGAGCGAGAAATTTACCCATTTTTCAAGAATTATGGGCACTTTCTCACCACCTTCGTGTTGGACGGCTATCGGGAGCACGCCAAACGGTTTGCTGAGCTCCTCTCACATCTCCCCAATTTGAAATCTTTGACACTGGAAGCTGTGCAACTACACGGAGGCGACACTTTCAACTGGAGTATGTCAACCTTGCCATCTCTACCACATCTCACCCATCTTCATTGCAAATCTACTGGGAACTCCGTTTGCGCTTCGATATCGCCACAACCACTTTTCTGGATTCTTGAGAAATTCAGTGCGCAGCTAATCGGGTTGACAGTAAGTGGGTATCCGTACTTATTTACTAAAGATGTTGACAAACTCGAGAAAGCTATTCAGTTTGGAAAACTAAAGCAGCTCAAGGTGAACACCTCCAATAAAGCCATTCTTCAGCTAACTCAGGGAGCAAATTTGAGTCACATAATGGTCAATAGTTATTTGGAAGATAAGGAGAGCTTGCGCGTCATGCTTCCGTTGATTGAGAGCTTCTCACAAACGGTTGAGTACCTCCGGCTACCAGTGCAACTCGGAGAGTTGCGACAAAATGATGGAGCTGTTCTGAATTTCCCCAAAGTGAAGCAACTTGCAATCAGAGCTCCAACAAAGAGTTGTTCGGAAACGTTGTGGTTGAAACGATTCCTCCAAACGAGATTTTTTGTGAGGTAGAAAATCTAGAGTTCCATTATTTTGGAGCCGACGTCCATTCACTGGTTGATGAGTCTGTGAAGGCTGCAGAATATTGGAAATTACTTCCAAAGCTCAAGACTATTACCACATTTGAGGACCAGCCTGATGATGATGATTCTTGGAACAAGAGATCTTTTCGGAGCATTCATGAGCGAACTCACGTGCTATGGAATGAAACTGAGAATGAATTATTTTTGTGACCAAGATAAAAATCTGATACATCATTAAAAATGCTTTTACAACTTTCTCATAATAAATGTAAATATTCAATTGATTATGTAGTTTGTCCATCCCTTTGATAAGGGATTTTTCAAGGAAGGTTTCGGAAGGAAGTTTCAGCGTTTTCAAAGTAGCGTTGTGATGAGCCTTATTTTGTTTCTACTTTGATAACTCTCAAGTATTGAGGTTCTCTGTTTTTAGGGTGAACAAATTGAAGTGGTACTTTTAGAAAGTTTTTTAAGGAATAAAGGCACGCCTTTAACGAAATCGAACGTCCAGAAAATGTTAAGTTTACATTATGTCAGTTTGTACTGATTCTGGGGTTATTTGAGAAAACGTTTTCTGGATTTTGCATTTGTTTATTTTGTTATAATAAACCATTGTTTTTCAACCATAATACTTGAATAAACAAATCGTAAAATTATAGAGAGCTGAGTTTTAAATAAAACGATGTCACGTAAGTCATTAATTGGTTCCAACAAGTAATTACTATCGGACCAAGCACGTGTAAAAAGACCCTTACTAACAGGACAGACAGACCAGGAATTGTCTCTTTTTCTGCCTTTTGTGTATTTTTTACGCTTGAAAATGTCACTACATTCTTCTTAAATTCAATATCTAAAAAATTACTTCGAAAAAAAAAAGAAAAAAAAGAAAGGTCTAAAGACGGAACTTAGCAATCCATTGGCGAAAAAAGAATTTGAAAAAGTCAAAGCGTTCAAAAGTTATCGTCACTCCGTACAAACATACATACACACAAACCTCAGAAAAGGCAAAATGATGAACTCTTCACTTGATTGTAAGTTAATAAAAAGTTTATAACAAGTCATAAACAACATGAAGATCTTGTGTTGCGCAACCAATTTGATTCCTAATTAATATTTTGAGCTTCAACGTTATGATTTTTATTTTCAGAAACAAAGGATACTAAAATTCAGTTTGGAACAATTTTTACCCAAAACATCTCCCGGTCCCAATTAACTGAAAAGCATCACGGTGATTGTTTTATTTATAAATAATTTTATAAGTTGTAAATTTCAAACCAAATTGTACACCGCAGCTATATTGGAGTATTTTCAGTAATTTCTATTTCTCAAAAATAAAATCATTCAGTACCTGTTCGTTATGTCATACCAAGTGAAAATACATTATAGGTTTTATGGTTATTTAATACTAGCTGGCAGTTGATTATAAAAGTAAAGCTTCACTTGTACATCTGAATTTCTTCATGCTTCATCATAAGAGCCATTAAACAATAAAATGGCTTGGTTATTATAGGGTTGTCCTTTATCTTTCGCTCTAGCTTAACTATTAAAGTTTATTTCACCGTACAAAAACGGGCATGAGTCATTTCTTCGGGCCTTCCTTGTGTCTCGCACTAGCTCCCCCTTAGCCAAGGGTGGCGAAATGAAGCCAAGAACCTACATGTTGCTGTAGTGAAGATAGCTAAGGGGGAGCTCGTAGCAGAAATTTCGCAGGAGTTCAAATACCTATTTTTGTACCCAAAACGTTGGTCCGGGGGCAAAAATGGCCCCCAGAACCGTTATCGTGAATTTTTTTAAACTTTCAACGATACAATCGGGTGCCTCACAATATTTTAGTCTAGAAAACTGTTTTTGTGGTAAGAAATAATCATAAAAAATTTATATCCAAAAGAGCCTGCGAGAATGAATTGTTTATTTGACGACATTGTGCTGCGTTTCATAGCTGCTGGTAGGTCAATTTATAGCTGCTGATACTTTTAGAATAAAACATATTGTTATGTATTTAACTATGAATAACTTAACACAGATTGCACTAAACCTTACATCTGGCGACCAGCACATATCTTAGAAGAGTCTATTTCTGACTCTGAAGCTACCTCAGACGTCTTCATCATTGTGTCGATTGTAGCTGGAATACTTTTGACACTGTGTTTGGTTATTATTTCTTACATTTATCTTCGATACCGAAGGTTGGCCCAGTTTTTGTCAGATGATGAAGTGAAAGAATTTATGAACGGTCTATCAGTAGATGCAGAAATGCAAACGGAGTCCACGGACGCAGAATACATGAAATTTAAAACTGAATATGACATTCCATTGTCGAACCTACAAATAGGTACTTTTTCTACTTGATCAAATTTTCGTTTTCAAATACAAAAGGTTCTTTAACCGAATTTTGTTTTAGATACTCAAACAATACTAGGAAGTGGAAATTTTGGAACAGTGTACAAAGGCACTGCCAAAGAATCACCAGCTGCGATTAAACGGCCCAATAGGGACTGCTCGAAAACTTGCTTTAAAAGTGTTTTATGTGAAGTCAAAATGCTTTGCTACATTGGTGCGCATCTAAATATTGTTGCATTTCTTTGAGCCTACACAAAAAAAATACAAAGGTAAGTCGAATTTTAAAAAATTGATCAGTTTAAAAAGCTTGCCCCTAAATATTTATTGATGCTGCAGGAATCTTATACGTTGC
The DNA here is from genome assembly GCA_001718145.1 of Orchesella cincta. NCBI lineage: Eukaryota > Metazoa > Arthropoda > Collembola > Entomobryomorpha > Orchesellidae > Orchesella > Orchesella cincta. The sequence continues at coordinate 9,625 of LJIJ01001085.1, forward strand.
TACGGAATTTTGTTCAAATGGGGCGTTGGAAGCATTTCTCAGAAGAAAGAATAATGTCGTTTTTTCTCAGCAAGAGCAGTTGGGCCTGAGTATCCCAGAACGGGAACGTACTCTCTTTTTGGAAGATCTGTATAGATTTTGTTTTGAAATAGCCAGCGGAATGGATCACATTGAAAACAAGCACATTGTTCATGGGGACTTATCCACCAGAAATGTTTTATTGGATGATAATTACACATGCAAAATCGGAGACTTTGGACTCTCTCGTAAAATGTATGACTATCAAAAATATGTCAAAACGTCCCAGGAGCCTTTGCCTTGGAAATGGATGGCTCACGAGTCTCTGACGAAAATGGAGTTTACTTCTAAATCAGATGTTTGGAGTTTCGGTGTGACTTGTTGGGAAATATTTACGCTGGGTACTTTGTTAAATCTCATTTTAATGTTTGAGCAAAAAATGGATGAAAAACTGAATTGAAAAACTACTTTATTGCAGGCTCAATTCCATATAGCACCTTCAACTGGACAATTGAGTTTCCTGATGAACTAAAGAGTGGTTTACGGCTCACAAAGCCCGAATTTGCTTCCGAGAAAATGTAAGCCAATTCTTTGTATTAACATGCTTTTTAGCTTAACAACTATTCATATATTGCGACTATTCAGTTACCTTAAGATGTTGGACTGCTGGAATTTGAAACCTGAACAACGGCCCTCATTTACAGATTTGGCCACGTTTTTTAGGGAATTGCACAACAATTCATATATTGTTCTGGGGGACGGCGAATGAAATATTATTAAAGTTTTGAATAATGCGACAGATGTGAACTAAACATTTATCCATTTATCCAAACATTCATTTAGTTATTTATATAACTAAAAACGGCTAAATTTTTAATAACAAATTCATTTGTTTGAATTAGGAATTTTAATTAAGATTATCTCATTTCTATTCAACTTTAACAGTTTTACGCATCAAGTGATAGTTGCAATAATACCTAATAGTTTGCTACGACAATAAGCCTATTTAATGAACTATAATGACATATTTAATCCATTTACTTCACATAAACTATGCAGAATGTTTTCACTTGAGCTACTAATTTGATTAAAATTCGGGGAAAACTGAGATGAAAATATTTTCTACTATTTTATCCACACAAAAACTTTCACTCGTTTTGAATATGACTATTTGTTTTAAATGTTTAGGCTTGAGAAGAAGAAAGAAAACTGACACCAATAATATGTATGACAAGTTATCGGTTTGAGAGACATTTTAAAATTCCGTTTTATTAGTCGAGCTTTCTGCGTCCAACCTAACGTAACATGAGACTACTATAGTATTTACCAATCCGTCATGTCAATGACGAATATATTTAGAATAACAACACTACTGTAGCAACTAAATCCAGTATTTATGCGTAAAACCTACTGTAATTCAATATATTTATTACTCAAGCTAATGTTATCTTTACTAAGCTTCTAGTGTGATTGAGACTAACTAAATTTAAAGAATATCCCAAAATTTTGGAGAAATAAACGAATTTTTTGCAAAATTTAAGCTAATTAGGTAAAAATTTAGCAAAAATTTTACCGTTTATAAATTTCTGGATTTTTGCACGTCGAAATTGCTCTTTTCTCTAAAACATTTGAAAATTCATCATCACTCACCACAATATCCACTTGTTCCATAACAATTAAACATTTAGTTAAACAACATGTGTTAAATATCGCCTTCAAGAACTAATTCCCCCATCGGCCCATTCTGCTCAACTGTTTGCACCTGCACAACTTTACGTTTAGGGCTAAACAACGAATTAACATTCCTTTGATTGTAGAACGATAAAGCGTCTGTAACGTGTGGTACATCAATCTTACAGCGTCGTAAACTAATCGATGAAATTCAATACACGCAACAGTAACCGAAAAACTCAATCCCAAAACGAGTAGTGTAAAAATAAAAAATATTTCCAGACATTGTAGGTTTCTTAAGCTCATTTTCTGTATCATCTTCTTTATATAGTTTTCCATTTCGGAAGATCTGAATCCAAAACTCCCAAATGCCTGACTCTCCCATTTGTTTGATTCTTTGCATATCTCGCAAATTTATAAACCCATTGATTTTAATTAAATACTCTCGTTTGTATAACAAATCTTTCCCAATATAAACATCACGTTTCCTAGCCAAATCATTTTTTGTTAATTGTAAAGCCAGCTGATGACTCATATAGTCAGGAACAACCAGTGCGGTTTTGTTACACCTTTTTAAAATGTGAAGCTCGTGCTTTGCTTGCCATTTAAGCCAAGATTTAAGAACAACAAAGTTCAGATTGTCGTTGTCAAGATCCTTGCTTCTCTGTGCCAATTGTGTGGCATTTAAGTATGAGGGAAACAGTTCTTCCGCCACATTTCTACTATGTCAATTGCTTCAGGAAGAATTTCCGTTTGCTCATCAGCTCCTTAATCGCATTTTTTGAGAGGAAACATTTGCCTCATAAACATATGAATTAATAACAATTCATAAGCAACGCCTTGGGCTCCGAATTGGCAGAAATTCCGTCCCAGTTTTTTTCTCCACTTATAATGATTCCATAACAACTTCGGGGTCAATTTCCAACTCTATTTGTTGCTTTGTAATGCTCACCCTAAAGTTTTTAACAACCAACGTATGCTCCTCAATAACTGCATCAATCAAACCCGTATAAATACTGAAATTGTTATCCACCAACTGCGACAAATGACGATACGGTATGGGTTTAAGGTTTGACACCAAATTAAAAACATTCTGACCCTTGTACGCATTGCTCAAAACAAGAGCGCACAGGAGAAAGATTCCTCGTATACAATATGAGCCATATTCGAAGTTAATAAGTCGTCCCCTTGCTCAAGCAAAGCTATGATTAACGAATATCCAAACCTTAAGCATTTTGTAATGTGTTCTACCAAAGATTTCTCCTGCACAAACTTCTCTTTTCTGTGCAATCCACTTATTTCAATAAACACAGGTAGACCAACCAACAGAAGTGTTAACCACAGCCAAATCCAAACGTCGAAAATGATTACGAGCTCAAAAAATGCTAGACCCTGTTCTCGCGGGGATCCACAACTCACCAACCGAAGGGAGTGAAGGTGGCCCGGAATTCGAACCATCACCGTGGGGTCCGCTGGGGACATCTCTGTTTCAAAGGTAAGGGTTGATACTATTGGATTTAGCTCTCCATAAACAGAGTTTGGCTTAAAAGTTTTTCCATTTGAGCATCCCATATCACCGACATAGTTAGTGATTGTGTAGTTTCATTATGACAACCAAACATGGGACATTGCGTGAACAACTTTGTCTTGAATAGAATCAAATGGAAGGTTCACCCAGTGGCCTTTATAAGAAATGTAGTTATCACACATTAGTAAATGGCGAACGAAGTCCATTTCAACGAATACTGTTCTGGGAGGCATTAAAAAGATTCAATCTTTTTTGCCATTGAACATTAAGCATGTTATAAATTTCGTTTAGATTCCTACCGGTCCACATTTCAGAGTTAACTTGATAAAAAGTTGACCATTTTTGCATGAGGATATAACAGTCGCGCCTAGTTGCGGGATTTCACATATAATTGGAACTTTATTTGATGAAATACGGGAAAATTCTTCATTTTCATTTCGTTGCGTCTCCAATACGAAAAATGAGTCATGCGTAAGGAACGCCATTTCTTCAACCTGACGTCGCCAATCGTAGACATGGTCAGATTCCACTGATTTTCAAATATGCTATCTACGATCCATACCTGAAACACGTTGGTTTCTGTAGCAGTAATTGATAGTTACTTCGATATGAGAACGGTACCAAATGGGTGGAATTTTGAACACGTCCAGTGGTTCACCTTTAAAGACCAAAAACATGAAGCGGTGGGTAGAGATTTATGGCTATCTCACAGGTCCATGGCTTGGCTTTCATGTGGTATTTTTTTGTATCAAATGTTGTGCAAAACGATTTGCGATCCAACAAAGTTGAAAGGAACAGTTCCGCTCTGTTCCGTATATTTTAGAACCTGATATGTTCATTCCTTTGGGTACCCAAATAATATCCAACTTTGTCCACCTTGACACGTTAACTAAAGCATGAACATGGTGTCGAAGCACAATTGGGAAAGTGGGAGCTTTTAAGTTCACATTGTGGAAATTTGTAATATGTACAAAGCAATTGGAAAAGGGAGAAAGGTACTCGTTTAGATTAGACACTGTTTTAAACTTATGATTCGGAATTGTGGGGTTTACGCTCATATGTGTGCTTTGTGTCGTTTGTTTGAAGAGCTCGGAAAATGTTCCAGTCTCAAAGCTTTGAACTGCGTGAATGTCAGAAAAAAAGTGTTGATCTAACGCATGTGATTGAAAGTAAAGTGACAAAAAATGTAACAAAATATTTAACTTGGACCGTTGAAAATGCATAGCGAAAGCAATTTTTAGCAGCGAACAGTTTGAAGAACAAAAACCCGAAATCGTGGTGAATGTGACTTGAATACTTCAGAGAAGTTTTAGATTCAATGCATTTATGCCCTTGACAGCAAAATAAAGTTTTTTTATATATAAGTTCTCGCAAATGTTTAGAACAAAGAGGTTGTAACAGAAGGAAAACTAAGTGGAAACTGCCAGATTAGAATTCAGGTCAAATATTTTTACGCAGTGGAAAATAACCTTTAATCATTTAATAGTATTACTTATGTTTGATGGAGACATTGTATACATGGAAATTGTTTATGCGTTGCGAGGAATATGGTATGGAATATTTCAATCTGCTAAAAGTTCTGGAATCATTGAAAGTACCGGCGTTTGAAAAGAATTTCCATGCTTGAGGCACTCCAACGTGATGTAAGCCCGCAAAAATGGGCTTGGCAGTCATTAGGTTTAGCGAATTTGGTAGACTAATTAATTAAGAAATGTACCGATAACGCTAAACCACGTCACTTTAAGCCTTTAAACACTTAAAAATATTATTAATTACATATGTTTATAAGCTACAGGTCAGACCACGAAAGGTATTTGGGCATGGAACTCATTGGTTTTAAACATGAAATGTAAACTGGTGTTTAATTTTCATAACACATTTTAAAAGGGGGTGTACTCATTCTATGATATGTCTACACGTATGGTTTTTAAATGGAAAAGAGTTGTTTGTGTCGAGCGTTAACACAACCCACCCGAAGGTAATAATCCTAAAATCTGTCGTGGCTGCTTTCATCAGATAAATTATTGTGGGAACTCTTATGGAATTTTAAAAAATTCAGATTTTGTTATAAAATGCGTGAAATATAAAGAAAACGCATGATAAAGATGTGAACTAACTAGAACCTGAAATGTCTGCAAATTGCATCAGTGCCTTAGCACCATGGTAAACCGTGCTCATTAGAAGGTAACATTTATAGTTAAAAGTTAGTCTACAAAACCAATGTAGTAGATGTCAAAAGTTCATTTTACTTGTATGCCTTGGTGAGCCTCATATAAATACACCTCATGTTTTGGAATGGGAAAAGTACGGCAAATTACCCAAAAACATAAGTTGAGAACACTCTATTAGTACTTTGCAATTTTTAATAATTCGGGAGGAAAGCCGTCGGGGGGAAAATAGTATATGGGGAAAACTGTTCGAGGGAAAAAAGACTTGAGGGGAAAACGTGTCGAGGGAAAAATGCTTCGGGGGAAAAGTGGTTCGGGGGAAAACAGCCGGTTACCAACGCATACATTGCAAGTTACCTAACTGTCTTAGCAGACCTGCGGTCTGCTCAACACTTTGTTTGGCTGCATACTTCCCATTAATATTCACATCTTTCAAAAATACTACTCAAATATTACTGCAGAAATCCGCTGAAGATTTTATCGTAAGTAAGTGTACCATGTGATTTAACATTTGGATATATGTATGCATGTTTAAATTTTTTCAATGCTAAATCCTCTTACATGTGATTTTTCCAATGCTAAATCCTATTTAGAAGTTTTTCCGATACTAAACCCTTTGTAGAAATTTTTTCCAATGCTAGATCCTATTTAGAAGTTTTTCCGATACTAAATCCTTTCTAGAATGTTTTTCAAATGCTAAATCCTATTTAGAATTTTTTTTTCAATGCTAAATCCTTTAACATGGGAAATTGTATCCTAAATCCATTTACATGGGAAATCGTATGCTAAATCATTTAACATGGGAATCGTATGCTAAATCCAAACGTACAACATGTCCCCGGTAATGCTAAATCCTTCAGCGGATTTCAAAACAAATCATAGTATAGTATTATAACCATGCATCCAAATTAACTATTTGGGTAGAGTTTTTACGTTGGTGTTGAGCAAAAGGGTTAGGCAAAGTGAGATTGCATAGTAATAAAATCATTCTCATCATGAATTTTTCCCAACATCATGAAGTAGAAATTATGATGTTGGGATCTAGGTTCCAATAACATAGGTTCGGAAATAGTGGTTATAGTTTTAGTAACGTTTATTATCAGTAATAAGTACAAGCGAGTGTGAATAAATGTGGTATGAATGAGTTATTCACTAGCTTGATGATCTAAATTCTAAATTAGATCAACTAATCCTGAACCTCATGGTTCCCGTCCGTGCTTCATCCATCCTTGTCCGTTGGCTTCCGTGTGCGCTCCATACAAACGGGTTTACGTGAGACGTGATGGCACAGAAATATTTTCCCATCTACACCGGACTCCACAAATCATCACATCATCATAAAAATAGTCTAGGCTGAATAATATTAGTCGGTTCTTTGAGGAGGATGAAGGCATTATACACTTCAATAGTTAAACCTGAGTCAGTTGTTGACAATAAATGCACACACTAAACTGAACGAAAATGAGAGTGAGCTCTAAACACACGACTGGTGGGAGAGTCAATGGAATGAAATGATGACAAAGCAATGTTCTTTGAGAAGGACCGAAAGAAGCATCAAACAACCAACAAGGAAGAAATGTACATGATGATGTGTAGAAACCAAGAGAACGAACGTTTGCATTCTATTTCTGTCCTCTTTCATCTACTTTTCTATTTCCTTCTGCTCGAGAGAATAAACTAGCAGGCATGCAATCGCTATACTTGCCATAAGTAAAGAGTACCAGATTAAGATTTTAGGCTTCTGTATGGTGCTTTGTGTGCATAGCTGTCTACAAACTCAATCCAGATACACCGAGAATCATATTTTGCACATAGAGAAAAACTGTATGTTTATGGATTACGAAGAAGATGATAAAAAAGACTGAACATGTTTCTGTTTTCCTACAAATTCTTGGTACAAGATTTTATTATATCAAGTACTAAAGTAAAGTGTGTTTGAATGGTTGAAATAAAAGTGGGTTAGGATAACAAAATGTTTGAGCATTAGAAACAAATTAAATTTCTTTCCATAAAATAACTGATTGCTTACAGATTACTTCACGATTCGTATATTAATACTAATATTAGAAAAATCAAGAAACTACAGTCTGGAAACTGAAAGTTGCTATTCCTCTTTTGTGTTGATTTGATATGGTTTGGCACAAGCCATGGAGCATGCGTCACGGCCTGTCCACCATGATGGGCAGCAAACGCAGTAAGGGGTTTCAACAGAACGGCAGCATCTCTTCACCAAAACTGGAGAACAGCGTACTAATTTGCAGTGGTCATCTCGGGCACAAGTCTAGAATAATAGAACAATATTAAATGAGTTAAGTTTGTATGTAAGTTCTTATAGTTTTACTTTCATGAATATATACCTTGTTTTGTCCAGCGGAAGGAAAAATTAAATTTGAAATGAAGAGCAAAACTATCAGGGAAACCAGCTTCATTTTTATATGCTTTTTAAATGGGTTGAAACGAGGCAAAAATTGAGCTGGTTGAAGTTGCTTCGGAGAGCAGCAAATTGATACTGAAAATGTTGCGTGCAGAAAACATTGTATTACTCGTTTTTAAAGGGTTTAACTGTTTTCTCAGAACATGCTATTTATAAATGACCAGAATACTAAAATAAAAGTTTCAGGTCAGTTTTACATGCAATTGCATACATAAACGAGAGAAGGGATAAGAGTATCTTTAGTTAGAACCTTGAGCTGTTTTAATTTAGAACGAATGTGTAGAATGGCTTACATTCAGCCTGTTAAATGTATGTACAAAAATCTTCAAACAAATGCAATAAAACGCATTCTCTCAGCAGCGGCATACGTTTTTTAGGATTTGGGTACGTAGTACAACACTGAAAGCTCGGTCGAGTTTAATATATACATCTAGTACGACGTCGAATCTACACTTCAAGTTATACACGAAAACGTTCATACATTTTTCCATGCACTTGGTCACTATAAAATCTATACCACCGAGCGTTGTTGTTTGTAAGAATAATAATAAGTTGACTGATTCAAGACAAATCATATTTTGGAACTGCATAAATCCAGAAACATTTAGTTTTATTTCTAAGTCGTATAACACGCGAAGAAGTAACATATTATGTCAATTACATGAATAAGCTGGCCAATACATAAATGAGCTTATTGACAGAAGTCTGTATAATTTGAAGACTTAAAGACTTCATAAAGGAAGCATATAATGTTAGTTAAAAATCAAATTTTGTAATAATCCTTAAAGATTTTCCTTGCAAAAAGATTTGATTAGAAACTCAAATTTGTACTTCTAGCTCATTCAGCAATGAGAGTTGAGGAATCCTGAGCGGTTCCGTGACGATGCGGAGCATTGGAAACCCAAAGCAGTTTGGCTCATATACCACCCACAAACGGGGCAAATAACGGCAGCATCCCCATGCTCATGTAGGCGACGATGATTCTCTACCTTTGAACGGACAAAGGTGATATGCATAGGGAGCCTCAGACTTCTTGCAACTACACTCCGCTCTCTGTTCCCCTTTTGGATGAGAGTATTAATACTCTCAATTTATTTTGGAGCAATCGCCACGCTGGCTCTACATAGTATATTTGCACACCATCTACATAAGAAAGAATTGCAATCTGACGTGGAAGAGCAGCAGACAGTAGACAGGCTCTATTGTTTGTGCAACTTTGGAAGTGACTCTAATTCGGTATAAGTGAGTGTATGAAAAGAAACAATCCCTGTTCTGACTTGCATTTGCTCCTCTCTCAAGATGTGAATTTTGCTCAAGCTTTCATATCTGCTTTACAACGCAACGGATTGCTCGGACGGATGTATTGCTATTTGAGCAAAGAAAGGAACTAATCATGCGATAATGGCATTATGTGTTTCTTTCTGAATTAGAAAAGTAAACTCGTAAAAGTGAAAAAGTAAAGCTTTATTAACAAAATTAATTTTAATTCAGACCAGTTGTCGTCACCACACTGTGATTTAAAGAAGGGATTGGAAATGTTATCAGAATTTCAAGACAACTAGCATATTCCTCACCGGAGAATAGTTCTGGAAAAATGGTTTTAATTATAAATAGGGATAAAAAAAATTAGGACCAAAGAGACTCGAGTGATGCAGGTCACTAAAAATGTTTGCGACGTCATGATGGCATAGTATGACTTACAATTAGATCATTCAATGTTCGTATGCCTAAAAATAAGTAAAAGCCTATTATATGTATGTCATACATATTCCGCTTACTGTAAGATATTCAATATTATACTTTTCCATGAGAGATTATATGCAGCGAGATTACAAATTTATAGCATATAGTTACGTTATTAAGTCATCAGCATACTCAACCCCGTATTTACTTTTTTGTCTTGTAGACTAAAGACAGCCAAGCGTATCCCAGACAAGTTGTGGAAAAATACCACAGACAAACATTGTAGTATAGGCATCAGATGCATTTGTTTTTGCTCGCTGTATCCTACTCATAAACAAGCATTTGAGAAGCTCATTCAGTTTATTTCTCTATATATTTCGTCAATATTATTTCACCGTAAAGTGAAGCTGAATTTAATAGATGCGTACTAATCATGTTGCAGCTTATATTTTTAGCTAGTAGATTATGTTTTTTACTGTCGGTTTTCTATAGTCGAAGGTGATTACTTCTTACTAACCGTAAGTATCAAATATATTATGATAGTATAATGAAGTTTTGAGCAGTGGAGTGTATCCTGTTTTACATATTCGAAGACAAGACATAGAATGTGTAGATAGTAAATAATTATTGTTACTTAATATAATTTCCGTGCATTTTAAATCCCCTTTGAACAATTCTGATTATATTTCAGTTTCGAATATCAAGACAGAATGGAAAGGCAAAATGACGGGGATGGATTTAGTAATAAAGAAATGGAGCAGATAATCGTTACTACTTCAGATTTTGACCATGAAAATCCAGATTCCACTGAAAATTCAAATGACGAATACTCCCGGAGAGATGAAGAAGCTTTCGTTTCTAGTCCCACTCCCTCGTTCGTACCAGATTCTCCCAGCACTCCGTTTGAGTTCTGGGACTCATCAGAAGATGATGATGATAAGGGAAAGTCAAAAGAAAGCATGGAAACCGAAAAAGGTAAGGGTACACTGCAAACTTCGTCTTGAGATTTCGAAGTTACAGAGGTATATGTGAAACTACATGATTGGCCATTGATTTATATTTTGGTAGACTCATTGACGAAGGATCTGTTCAAAGAGAGTTCTCAAGCTTTAACTAGTGACAATGTCGAGGTGGAAGAAACGGTTGAAGTGAAAACTCCTCAACCCATTTTTATTGACCTTGTCTCGTCGGATGATGAAGAAGTTGGGACCGAAAAATGTAATAAAAAATCAATTCAACAACCAACTGGTGAAACCACCTCTCAAAAAGAAAACCTTTAAAAAACTTTTAGGATTAAAAGTAAGTATGGCTTATTAACCTCACTATTTCGGATTGACTCTTAGATTAAATCAATTTTGTATCAAATAATTTGTACCGTCATTTTGTACGTCTCTAGATGTCCTGCATAAAAAGTCTTCCATTCTGAAAATAGCTAAATTCAACCGTTCCACTCAAATGTCTATTAGTCCGCGATATAAAATCAAAGTTACAAACCTGACTGATCCAAATCCCATCTACATTGAGCCAGATTCCGGTGAGGTTCATACATTTTTACAGGACGAGTATCTTTTCTACCTAGTGCTAGTGTTGTAGTTTGTAACAATAATAATAATAAGTTAAAAAATTCATGACAAATTATATCTTAATATAACAGAAATCCAAAAATGTGTAATTTTATTGTTAGTCCGTATAACATAAGCAGATTCAGTATCAGTGTTGTTTGTCAAATTATATAAACTAAACAAGCCAATACATAAACTTCAGTTTATTTACGGAAGTTCATAGCCTTTGTAATTTGAAGTATCATCTCTGATAGATATTAAAAAGGAAGAATGTAATCTTAAAGAATGTAGAGTCAAAAATCAAATTTTGTAATCATCTTTAAAGCTTTTTCTTATAAGCTGATATGATTAGAAACATAAAATTTGCAATTCCAGCTCATTCAGCAACGGGAGTTGAGGAATCCCGAGCTGTTCCATGGCGACGAGCGTGAATGGACAGCTGATGTTACATACCACACGAGCCGGACGATATAACAGGCCAGGCGGCAGCCCCTTGCTCATGTAGGCGACGATGATTCTCTACCCAGATTGTTTGCTTACCTTGGAACGGACAAAGATGACATGAGTAGGGGAGCTTAGTGCCTCACTTTTTGGTCTACCTCGTCCCCTATTTTCGTTCCGGGATGTTGATTCTTTCTTCCTGGATTTCTCACGTTTTACAGTTTGCTTTTGTTCTTAAGACTGTCTTCTTCTGGGTTTTGCCCCAACAGCAACCAGTTTTAGCTGCTCGCTTGACACCCTTGATGATTTTTGCACTGTTAGGACAGCAATAATATAATAACCTTCTCATCCGGTAAGTAGACTGGAATAATTAAAGTACGTTTGCTTACGCATTAGCTACGTGGTTGGGAGCCCCATACTTCTTGCCGCTACCCTCTGCTCTCGCTTTTTCTTTTTGAATAGGAATTGGACGCTTCTGCATCCTGATTTTCCGGCCAACAACTGGTTCAATTTCACCCGAAGATTCACACGGCTTTGGGTGGCGACGGTTGTTATGGGTAGCCAGTGCACTAGGCCCGACAAGCCAACCACAAGTGGAGCAGACAACAGCATTAGCACCTTCCGCGTGAAGTCTTAAATGCCAATCAAGACGTTGACGGTCGTTACCTTGAAATGGACAATGAGGACACGTGTGCATGTACCTCTTCTTCTGCGCAGCTACAACGTTTGATGATTGCGCAAGGTTTGTATTTTCAAAGCTGATATTCCTGTTTGAAATTAAGAAGGAATTTTAATAAATTCCAATTTTCTTCAATAATTTTGGCTGAATTGATAAACGCGAGTGTGCTCACCTCGCAGTCGGCGTAACTTGGGAGGATTGCTTTTGCTTGGCGTATCCATCAGTTTTGTTGTACTTGCGACTTGTTCCCAAAGGAAAGAAATAAACAATCATATCATCATCATCCTCATAGTTTTAGCTAGGAAATCCTAGCCCGTTTGTTCAACAACATTTAATTTTTAGTTTAGTATATATATTACCCCAACAGCTCTGTTAATAGCAACATGTTTCTTTCCTTGTCAATTGTTCCGATGTGCGGCTAAACCATCTAAACCGGCTGCAGTTGGTTTGAATGGCTTTGTGACACTTTTGGAGCTGCTCTGCTTCTCGACTCCAAGTTTGCGAATTTTTCTCAAAGGATTCTGGATGGCTTGATGATTTCAAGACTTTGAGTCCCTGGAGTTTTCGAGGGTTCTTATGCATCGTTGCAGCATTTCCCTTTTTAGTTTCGCATTTGACAGTTGGGGAAGCCGTGCTTCTTACTGGTGCTTGTCCTGCTCGAAAAACAAATTTAAATTAGCTCAATCACACCTTCGATTTGTTATTTGTTTTAATATCAAATATTGCTTACCCAGCGGTGGCTATGACGTTTGGAGCAGTAGTCTTTGTAGAGCTGCGCTCAACAGTCTTTTCCCGTTCTTTTTCCGTTTTTTGTAGGTTCCACCTCACCTCCAGTTGACTTGCACGAGCGTTTCTCTGGACTTCAGGTTCACCCTGAAATACGCTGGTCCCCTGTGGGACATTTACCATCTACTCCGTTGCGTTTCGGTGGTCGTCCAGTTGAGTAAGTGCTGATCCTCGCTCTCTCAGAGCTGCGGTGACCTTGACCCGTTTCAAGATAGCACTTTGGGTGCTTCTTACGATGGAAGTTGAGGTGGCTCTGGCTTTCAAAGGTTAGGAAACACAACCGCACCTCACAATGTACACTCGAAGTTTGGGTTTCTCTACTAATGTGATTTTTCCGTCTAATTCCTCTTGAGAGAGGTTGTCGGGCAACTTCAGCCTGTTTAAGGAGAAACACACACAAACAATCCATCATAAATTCGTTATATTGAACTTTAATTTATTTGGACAGCGTCTTATTTCAAATTTTAAATAAATACAATAAATAAAATTTTTGAAACTTTGTAATGTAATATAATTTTAAATGTAAGTTGTTTTCAGTACTTACTCTTCACCGGGGTGTTTTTCCTTGAAATGTGCTTTCAGCGCGGGGATGGAGTAGAACATTGAGGTGCATTTTCCTCTCTCACTCCGACAATGATACCACATTCCCACACAGAGTAACTCTATATTATTAGGATTTCCTAATTTTGACGCCATGGCGACTTTACACAATTGACATTTACAAAGTCACTCCCACAATATAATGATTGAACTTTAAAATAAGTAAAAACTGAACAAAATTGAATCACAACAAATCTTTGGCTTCAGTTTTCACGGGATCGGAATGGAAGTTGAAGGAAAGCAAGATGTAATGCAACTTACAACTCGATTAATAGATTTTAAACTATGTCAGAGAAATTGGCAGTCAAAATCAAAAGCTACTCTACTTCCAACACGTTTGACTGGGAATAATAATAGATTAACTGAACACGGTTTCACCTGTCAGTCCGCCTTCTATCTGTCGCTCTTGAATGTGAAACAAAAGAGCACGAGCACGAGTAAATCCTCATGTTAGAAGCAACCAACTCAACAGGTTCGTATCGCAGCTATACATTACATAACAACACAGCTATAGTATTCCCAACGAGCTAAAGTCAATCTCATACCAAACCCAACCCTTGAACAATGCACAGTTGACAGTCGTTTTCATTATAACTTGTAATGGACTTTCACAAAACTTGTATATAAAATAGTATCCAACAAGCGAATAGGAAAGAGAAACATATAGGTTACATATATCTCCAGTTAGGTACATATATCTCCAGTTTCCGATACACACGAGTTTGAAACACAATAGTAGTAAAAGTTACACAACTTCCTACACTCGATGTAGTTTGCGCATACCATCTTTCTCACAATACTCCGTTTGTCCATCGCGAGCTAGCTACTATGTACATTTTTGTTCTGCATTTCTTTTATACATAATATGGATTTTGTACACAAGAAAGCTTCGCAGCTCTCTTTTGTGGCTTTCTATTGTTGTTTTGTATTCCACGACTAATTTTTCGAGGTGTCAAAGCTCCGCATACTCATTCCATTCTAATTGTTAATAATTATTGTGGTGTAATTAGACAGTAAACAAACGGTTGAAGTATTGTGTTTTTAGAAGAAAAAACTACGAAAAACATGAGTACTGAAAGTGTGTCCAATCCGTGCATTTTTTGTGCTTCTCCGTGTCCCCCAACATTTAGCATTGTCGATGGGCAGCTAAGTCGAGTAAAAAGTGACCCCGTTTTGATAACCACTGAGCTTGGCTTCAGCTATTCAAAGTCATTCTTCCCTTCCTTTCCAAGCAATGTGGAATGTCCCCAAGTTTCCGAGCAGTTGAAGACGATTCTCATCCTCCGAAATATTCTTGGGATTGGAAAAGAGAAGCTTTGTGAGTTTCTTGGGAAGCTGGATGGTCAACTCCACCCGGAATTCTGGGTTGGAGTGTGTGAACCTTGTGGTCAAAATGTTCAGGCGTTTTTTGAAGCGATGAAAGAAACTTGCAAGCTGGAGAAGAGGATGCAAAGGATATCAAATTTATTGAAGAAAAACATTCAAGACACGATAAACGCTGGAGGGGTGGAAACTTCTGGTACTGTTTGGAAAGAAATTCGAGATGAAGTGACAATCGGTAATTTAATTACTTGCACTTTTAATGATGAAAATGTAGACAATGAATATAGTTGCGTTTTTTTATAATTTGCAGTAGAACCGAAGTAGCAGAGGGACCTGAATCTGTGGTTGAGGACTCGACTGAAATAGACGAAGTATTTCATGTGGGAGAGATGAAATATACACCTATTGTGCGGAAAGAATCCCATTTAGCTGAGAAGAACCGAAATGAGGTGACAAGTCAGCCGGCAACGAGGTCCAAAGCAACTAAAAGTCGTCAAACGGACAATGCTACTTCCCCAAGCCATAAATGCAGTGAGTGCAACTTCACTGCTTCCACCCAAAAAGAATTGGAGAGCCACCTCGAGCTCCACCAACCCGGCTCGAAATCAGAAAGGTGCAAGTCCTGCGGCTGGGTTTTGAAGAAAGGAATGGCGAGGTGGCACATGAAGCAGCATCACCCAGAAAAATGCCCCGGTGGAGCCCAAAGGAAGAAGGCTCCATTTCGGTATTTGACTTGTGTAGAATGTGGCCACAAATTTTGTGCAGCCAAAAAACTCCGTCAACACATGAAGCTTCATAATGACGGGGAAGGAGAAAGCTGCTTGGATTGCGGGTGGCTTGTGAAAAGTGAAAGAATTAATTTTCACTTTCGTGATTGGCATCCCGAAGAAGGGAGCGCTGCTTCGGAGTTGCGGAAGCGGACTGAGAAATACCCTGTCCTGGTTCGTCCATCAGCTTATAAAGTGAAGAATACTCAAATGAAAGCCCCAAATCTTGACAATGCTCGTAAGTTTAACTCACACCAAAATTACGCGATTAAAATGTGATCATGAAATCCTAATAGAAGTTATTACATTTGGCAGATTCTGCTGCAGAAGATCCGTAATAAATGTCCTTGGGATTGCCTCCACCAATGCGTTCAGGCCTTCTTCCAGATAATCAACCAAGTATGTCTCATCCTTAAAGGAAGATGAAAAATTGTTCAGTATTTAAATAATTAGAGACTGAAAAACTACATATGAAATGTGCCAAGTAATATTATATTAGAAATAAGTTCAGATTTTAATGCTGAAAATTAGAATACAAATCGATAGCAATTAAGTTTATACTGATAAATAAATATTTTTACTACAAAAAGTTGTACCAATTTTACACATATGCAAACTTCATAGAAATTTAGAAACGTCAACGTAAGTAATATTAACTACAATTTAGTGACTACACAACAACGATACAACAATCATTTAGTAACTGAAGACCTACAATTTTAGTGTGCCATTTATAAAATGTTATAAATAAGTTCGGATTTTAATGCTAGAAATTAAAATAGAAATCTATTGCAATGTAGTTTATACAGATAAATAAATTTCTCCTCTTACATTAGGCAATGTTGGGGATACACAAAAAATGCAGGATGAAATCATATTTGTGTCCCTCATTCGTGTTTTGTAAACTTTTAACAAAAATTGCCGACGTCTATGTTTTGGTCACAATTGTGCCAATTTAAGACTGAAAACTGCAAATTTTCAACAAAAACAAATGCACCATGCTTAGAGTTGGAGAGACTGGCAGGCGGCTGAGCGAGGCCCGACCTTCTTCCTTTTGTGCATTGTGAGAGTGATGCTGATTATGATAGATTATGTACCTCATATTCATATGCATAGACTGTTCGAAAATGAGTTCGAGAAATGTTTGTGAAGAGCAAAAACTGAATTCATTACATATATTTTGTACACAACCACCCGCAATCATTATTTATTGGCATTGAAGGTTAAATTGAAAAAGAGTACAATATATTGATGCTAAAAACTATTATCCATTTGCATTACAAAATCTAGTCACTAGTAGGGCAAGATCTACTCAACATCTGTTGAGTGAAAGGCCGCCATATGATATTTCAACCGTTCCGGAACTACAAAGCGCCCACACTCCTCACAAGCTTCAGCTCGAGCCCCTTTCTCGTGCAGCTTCAGGTGTTCTTTGATAGGCTCCAGATTATTCTTTGTCTGGAACGGACAATGGGTACACTTGTAATATTTCGATTTCTCACTCCCAACCTCTCTATACCCCACTCCATCCGGATGCCGACCATGCAGCTTTCGAAAATGGTGCACTATTTTTCCTAACCTCACGAAACAGCCGCATTCCTTACAGATTTCAGTTTGAGCTCCTTCCTCGTGAAGCTTGGCGTGCTCCGGATGCTCGCAGAGTACTTGGCTTCGAAGATACAGTGACGGCACTTGAATTTGCGAACATTATCCTTTGTAAATGCTGTGTAGTGTGGACTGGAGTTGTCCACATGCTTTTTTCCTCCGTTTTGGGATGCTTTTGGAGCAGCAGGACAGTACGGGAGATGGAAGCCCAATCCACCCAGACGCAGGAAGTAGCCACAGCTCTCACAAATTGTGTGCGGAGCTCCCTCCTCGTGCAGCTTGAGGTGAAATTGAAACTGTGTAATTGAACTGGCGGAGTAAGGACACTGGAGGCAACCTCGGCGTAACTTCCCTCCAACCTCGAATAAGCGATGGGGATCTTGCTTGATTCTTTTAGCGGGGATTCTTAGTCCCCCGGATAAAACAGGAGGGTTATCGTCAAGAGGGTCGAGAAATAAGGAGGAGGATGCAGCTTCTGAAACTGGAGTGGAAGGTGGAGAACCCTCTTCTTTGAGATCCATCAAATCAGAATCAGATTCCAAATCAACATCGTCTGCTTCTGAATAAAAGTGGGACACATCACCATCATCTTGACCTTGGGAGATGGAATCTGAAAATGTTCAAATATGAATATTTGTAATTTCCATAAAAGTTTGATCAAATTATTTTACTTACTGGTCAACACTTCTTTCGAACTTGAGTCCAAACTGGATTCCATCGCTTTGAATATACTTTGTATCTTCAATTTTTCCCTTCAGTTCGGTCTCCAGTTGGAGCAGATGTTTTTCCAAGCTCGAAATCTGTTTGACAAGCTGGATACACTGATGTACAGACTTTCCACATGAAGCACAAGTTCTTATCCAATCTTCAGACTGACCATTATTGTGGTATTGGTTCGGAAACAATGACAAAGTTTCATTGGATAGCTTCAATATGTTCTTCAGGACGAAGAGAGAACGAGAATTTCCTTGGGTTGTTGAATTCCCGTCAACCAACAGGGTGGATGGTTGGTCATCTTGATAAGCAGGAAACTGAGGAGGAGAATAATCATCTGGACTAATAATCACCTCACTTTTTACTTGAGTTTCACCACCTCCTACATTAGAAAACGTTGGGGATGCGCAAAATATACAGGGTGAATTCATTGCTGTCTTTTATCCTTTTTTTCTAATTTTCTAAGCCAGTTGTTAGCAAAACTAATAAAAGTTAATCCTCCCGAATGGTTTTAGTCACAGATGAACTGGTGATAAGACTGAAAATTGCAACTTTCCAATAAAAAACAAACGCAGCAACTCAAAGTTGGGTAGATAGCTGACTGACCATGACAGCTTTTCATTTTCTGAGAAAATCGTTAATGCATTTACCAACGTGTATTTTTCTGAGCAGCTCACTCGATTACATGTGCTCATATGCACCGGCTGCTCTCATTCACTCACGTTGAATTTTTTCTCTCCGACTCATAGCCACTTCGGATGCAGAAAAATGTTCGAAAATGCGTTCGAAAAGATGAAAACCTCCAATATGCGTTATATTATGTGCATTTTTACTAGTTGTTGGCCTCTTCTCCAGTTATACGTGCAAGGAATGGACTGCGAACATATTGTGTATTATATTTATTGCAACAAAAACAACATCAAACATCATAGATGCTATTAAGTTGCAAATAGTTAATAAATGGCACAACAAAAAACATTATGATATAGAATAGGTTTCCAAATTCAATTACAAAAAACTCCAATTACAATAATCCTGTCTTGATCCAACACACGAGAAAAATATAAATGGTCATATTTCAAATTGACTGTGAAATTAATTAACAAATTTAAGAAAGGCAATATTGATAATAATTTTATATCCTTGGATCTGGTCCCTTAACACTCAGTTCTCATCGTCATCATCACCATGATTGCTTGTATTTTGCTACTTCCCAATAATTTTTGAGAATTGCTGGGCAGCCGGCAATATCTCCCCTTCTGCTCCCACCATGGAAATCGTGACTCGCTGGAGCTCATCCGTGTGAACCCACCACCTTTCAACCCGTCCGTTACTCCAAGCTTCTCTTATCTTCGCCGCTTCGTCTTTTCCCACAGCTTTCACGAGCCTATCCTTATTGGTCTTTACTCCGTTGATCCAACCATCGCTGAGCTGCAACCCATCCAAGGTGTTTGATTGTTTCGCCTTGTTGAATTTATACTCCACGATGGCATAATAGTTCTTCCCATTTTTACTGACTTGAACCACCCCATCAATTCCTGTTGTCCCAGCCTTTTGCGCTTTTCCAATGTGCTTCGCCCCAGGAATGAGTTTACTGATTTCCTTGGTTCCCAAAAAATCACCGAGCGGACCTGTGTTCACGCCTGGGAGCTTTTTACGAACAATGTTTTGTCGGAGCAGGGGCAGGTTGAAATTGGTAGTTCGTCGGATGCCCAAACGAATCAGGGCTTCAACCAACTCCAGTTTGGTGAGCGTTGGGCAGACTTCAGCGAGAGTGGAAGCTTGCTGAGCTAGAGCGGCTGCTTGTTTGTGTAAATGTTTCACTATTGAGCTGACTGTTTCAGCGGTGACCACACCGCCGTGTACTACCGCGCCAGCTAACCCCAGCGTTTTGATTGCCTTCGCTGCTCGGACTCCTTGTTTTCCAACGTTTATTCCCAGTTTTCCCAATGCAATGCTTGCTTTAGCAAGACCGTATACTCCAACTACAGCAGCGTTCACCTGCCAGAGGAGCTCACCCAGATCCTTCCCAAGTTGTCTCGCATTGTCCTCACCACCCTCATCTAAAGCAAATTGAATCCGCTTCGTTTTGGCAACAAGGTTTACACAAATGTGCTCGGGTAACTGTTTCATAATTTCGGGTTGAGTCAGCAGCTTCATAATCCCCTTGACCCCTTCAATGGGATGCATCAGGAACTGAGCCAATCCTTGAACATCATCCCAGCCTCCTTTCGCCAAACCCTCGACGAATCCAAGAAGAGTAAGGTCGTTTTGGGTTTGGTTAACTTTCACCCATTTCCCAACAACTTGGCACTTTTCCATGAGAGTTCCAGCTTGCTCATACTCCTTTTTGGCTTGAGCCCACTGCTTGGAGGCTAACCAGTTGTTGTCAACGGCTGCAGCGGCAGCGCTTCCGGCAGCAGTCGCTCCACTTTCACTTGTCATGGCAGCGATTCCAGCAACCAAACTCGTGATGAGTTGACCTTTTTCTAGTTTCTGTTGCTCCGTTTCTTCAGGATGACTCTCATTAAATAGTCCGCTTAGAAAAGAGGAGGCAGCTGCTCCGGCAGCGGCTGCTGTGGCATTTTGACCACTGGCTAAAGCCCCAACAGAGGCGACGAGAGCGTGAAGAGAAGCATGAAGTGGACTGCCTTCAGTTAAACTCCCCTTTTTCACCAGTTGACCCACATAGCTGGCGCCCTGTTGTTGAACATAATTCACCACAGCATTTTGGACAAAGAGAGAGTTGCTGGCGCTGATGTTTCCACAAGCAGCGGCGACCAAGGCAGTGCTTATTTGACGATAGGTACCCCCTGCCCCCCATTTTTGGGCGGTGGTCTTTGCCTCTTGATCTAATTCAGAAGCTTGATAGATGAGGAACTGGCGTTCGGTGTCAGTCAGGTCGTTGGAGAAGTCTTCAGCGTGTGCAGAAAATTCTTGGGCCAATGCCTGTTTTTTATCTGCTTCTCCAGCTCGATTTTGTAGAAATGTTCCCATCTCTCCGGCGAAAATGCCAGTTATCTGCATATTAGCTTCCATTTCTTGCCAGTTGAAGGAGGATGTTAGAGCGTTGCTTCCGTCTTTGTCACTCGTCACAGTTGAATCTATCCCAGCAATGGCTTCTTCAGGTGTTTGCCCGGTAAGCGCTTGCTGAGGAGTAGCGTTGGTAATTGTCACTGATTGGGCAGCTCCACTGATTCCACTGAAAGTGGTGCTGTAGTTGCTTCCACTCGAGCTCATTATGATTGGAACCGAGGGGGTAAAAGAAACTTGATTTTGGTTCTTGTTGGCAACCTGCTTCCCACCCTCTTCAACAGCCGGGGTTTTAGGCTGGTTTGTTGATTTACTGAAGCCACCCGCAATGGCCACGCTTTGGGCGTCGTGCTCATCATCATTTTCAATCTCATTGTGGCTAAGTGTGCCTGTTGTCCATTTATTACGACCTTCATCAACTGCTTTGGAGCTACTGGCAATAACAGCCCCTTCGAGATGCGTATTCCCCTCAACTTTTCCTTGAAAACCTTTATCTCCGGCTTTAATCCCAGCCTGTTGCTGAACGCTGGCAAGTCTGCTGTTGAAGTGACTCTCGCTCAAGCTTAAGTTTCCACTCACGCTGTTGCAACCAAATGCCATGTTCATCCCGAACTGGTGCTGCTCTCCATGCTGACGATTTTTATCTTGTAAACTTTCAATTCTCAAGTTGCCCCCAATTTCGGCTTGAACTTGAGGAGCACTGATAATTCCTTGAAGGAGGGCATCTCCTCCACTTTCAATCGTGGCTTTCTCGCCAGCGCTCACTTGGGCGAGGGAATATTGAGTGCTCTCTCCCTCGCTTTCTCCTTCTCCCAGGCTCATTCCAAACATGATGGAAGGTCCACTTCCACTCGTAAATCCAACTCCAACCGAGCTGCTGCTGGAACTTTGACTGCTTCTCATCTCACCCTTGTTTTCACTCGCCAAAAACTTCAGTTTTCCAGCAGTTCTGAGCTGGGATACCTGCTTTGCATGGAGGTCACCTTGAATCGTAGCGTCGCCCTTTCTTGTCTCAATTTTTATATTCTTGCCAATTATTTGGGAGCGTTGAGCGATGGTTTGTCTTTCACTGCTTTCGCTTTGGTTTTCACTCGTCCCAAAACTGAAGCTGGTTGACACTCCGCCCAACTGTTTTGGGTTGGTTTTCACAGCATCCCAAGTGTTTTTGGCTACCAAAGCGCCGCTTGCAGCTGCTAGAGCGTGAGCTCGAGAGTCGTTCGTTTGGCTCACGGCATTTCCAAGTGTTTGCAGAGTTTGAGCGCCACTCAATGCAGGGTTGCTTACGCCTACGGTGAAGCCAGTGGAGCTAAAACTGCTTTCTTGTTGGATTTGCTGGTTGTGATGAGTATCCATTATATTTAGAGCAGAACTTGACACGTTGACATTTCCGTGCGGCGCTAGAAAGTTACTACCCTCAACCTGGAGTTCCTTTTGAGTCCAAACCACCACATCCCCATTCGAACTGCCAATGGTGCTGCTCTGCTGCTGAGTTTCAGAAAGCCGTTGTCGCTGACTCATTTCCTGACTTCCAATCGTGAAGGAACAACCGCCGTTGAAGAAAATCCCACTTTTTTCCTCATGTCGGAAAGCTTCACGCTTTACATAATTTTCAGCACAAACCACCTCCATTTCGTCAGCAACCAAACTGGTTCCCTGCTCACTAATTACGTTGGAGCCTTTTATCATCAGCTTTCCATCTCCAAGGGACGAGTCCGTACCAACAACAATTCCAACCGAATCCCCACTCAAGTTGCTTGAAACGGCAACGTCTTGCTCATGATGATTGTAAGTCGTGACCGTTTTGCTACTCCAAAAACCACTGTGAGTTTCCTTACTCGCACTCTCAGAATAGGAGGTAGCCCGACCGGGAAGAATATTCATGTGGCCACCGGAACTCATCTGAAGTCCTGCCACAGCGTTCGGAAGTGCAATTTCATGTTCATTTATTGCTGACAGATTCCCTTGTCTTCTACGCATTTGACCATTCTGCTGATCTCTCACGTTTGTCCGGATTTGGAGGGCTTTTCCCTCAAAGTGACGCCCAGCATGAAACTCCGCCGAGCCTCTAGTAACGACTTGTGTCCCAATATCCTCCATACCTCCATGTTTAGAATAGTGGTCCGCATCCCAAACTGCTTCTTCGTGATTTCCAACTGCCACCGTATCTGCTATTAAATCCCTTCCAGTTCTGACTGTAGTGTGACCTCCTTCTCCAAAGTTGGCTACCCTGGTGGTAGTGAATCTCGCATCCCTTCCAGCGGTGACTGACATTTGAGCCCCTGGAGCCAGTGCGTAAAAGCCTGCTTGTTGGCCCAGAGTGGTGCAACTGCTCTTCACTGCGCACCCGCCAATCTGCGCTTCCACTTTGGCAGTAATGACTTCAGTTCTGCTCAGCAAATCCCGGCCAGCGTGCAGCTCGAGCTCTTGATTTCCCACAAAAGTTGAGCCAGAGCAGCTCAGATCTTGGCGAGAGGAGATGCTCGTCCTGTTCCCAACCATGGTGGCATCACGACATTCAACAGATTCTGCTTCAATCTGCAGCTGTTCGCTGGCGAGTATTGTTCCGCTGTTGAAAAAGCTTCCAGGAAGTTGCAGCACGATTCCCCGAGCGGAGAGGAGAGCATTGCTTTCTCCCAACGGGGTGGTTTCCAACACTGGCACATAAACATGAGGATCAAGCACCTCGACGTAATTTCCATTTGGTAAAGGAAGAGGCTTGACAATCGGCCACACGATTGCTTCCGTCAGTTGCCCTTGTTGAGCAGCAGTTAGAGGGACACCAGGAACAAGTCCTAAGCGTGAAGCAACCTCCATCCCACGCTGAAAGAGGACTTGCTGTTGCTCACCATCACTCCGGAATCCTGGAAGAAAGCGCTGCCCCGTGTGCTGGATAACTTGCTGGCGAATTCTCAGCTGTTCATAAAAGCTTCCGCCGGTCGTGGCAACCCTGCAGAACTACCAAGTTGTAGCTCCCTCAACAAAAACGAGATGCTGCTTTCTCCCTCTTTACAGCGAAAGCTCGGGTCTGTTACTATTAGTGGACCACTTCCGTCCAAATTGAGAGTGAAGAGGGCAACGTCAGGTAATTTCAGGGGGCTCAGGCTGCTCCTCACCACGCGTTTATCCCCGTTTTCTGAATATACAGCTACCTGCAGCACGCTCGATGAGGGAGACCAAGGCAGTAGTGCTCCTTGTTGAGAAGGAAGTGCGAGTGCTCCTAATTGTGTCAGCTCCAGGGCTGCGCATCCGGAGGGAGGCGTTGCGTTGTTCAGTTGCAGCTCTCGGCCCTCTCTTCCCTACGACCGGATAGGCCTCCAAACGCTTCCCACACCCGCCTTCCATTAGTTGACTTTCCTCAAACTTTATTCCCAATATCCCCATCCTAAGCTCTGCTGGGGCCCATCTTTCTTCCTAAGCACAACGTGACTCCATGATTTTCAGTGTCCATCCAACCAGAGATCCCTTCCAATGTGGATTTTGAGGGGCGAAGGGAAAGGACAGGTTTGGTATGTCTGGTATTAAAATTATATAAGCACAAAATTCCGTCCGGTGTCGATTGCAAATGCCCCTGGTGTAAGATACCGGAAAACCGGGGGTTGAACTCTTGCGAACAAACCAAGCATTATGATACTTCCACAACTCTCTTTGACGACACCGAAGTGGCTGTCATTATTGAGCAACCTTTTAACCTGAAAGTGGGCTCCACCTTGTATCTCAATGGTTGCCGACTGATTTTCCAACAAGGTCATTTGACCAACCAGCTCATGATTAGAGTTCAGATCCGCTCCCACAGCCATTTCCCCGGCGCTCATAATCAGCGCTCCTTCTCTGTTGGAAAGGGTGAAGCCCCAATTTTCAAAGATTTCTGGCAACAATAAGCGCCTTGGTTTGTCCATTAACAGCCTCACGATTATTAGTCAAGGTGTTAGCGCCCATCAAAATATGGTCGCCGTAGATAGCCCCAGTTCCCATGTTGTTGAGGATATCAGCCAGCACCATGGTGGTTATCCCGTCAATAACTCCACGGTTAATTAGAGTCCCAGATTCCGTGCCGGTTCCAGCATTTATCTCAGTTTCCCCGTTGGAAGTGAGTGAGCCTTCTTCGTTAATTGTGAGAAATAGGGCGTCCACGTTCAGCTCCGTCTCTGCATGTATTTTGCCGTTGATATTCAACCAGCCTGGAGCACGGAGAATGAGAGTTTCGTTGGCCTGAAGGGAACCAAAAATCTTCACGTCACTCAAGCTACTCAACCTCACGTGGAGTTTACTTACTGCGCGTATACTCCCATTTCCTTCGAGTTGGCTCACTCCAATATCTATCTGTTTGCCTACAATCTCACCCCCTTCGTTATCGATCGACCCACTTTCAATTCTGAGTTCCCCTTCAGTGGCAATTGTGCCTTTTATGTTGTTCAAAAGTTGATGTTGATTATTCAGTTTGATATCAGACTTGGCCATGAGGACACCTTCCTGATTCCGCAGTCCGGAACGGCTGGTGATGAAGAGAGAGCTTCCGCTGGATTTTATCTGACCTTTATAATTGAAAACTTGGTCACAGATAATTGCAAGAAGGCCAGTGGCAGTGATGATGCCGTTGCCATTCTTCACTTGATTGCAAATAATGGTGAGGCTCCCAAAGATAGTGATTTGACCGTTCCGGTTGTCTAGCACGTCACAAACAAGTTCATAAGGACCTTTAGCCTTCATGCACTGGTCCCGATTATCAATCACACGTGTCGCCAGGTCTCTGGGAAGAATCGGAGGCGGTACTTCAGCTCCGCTCTCGTCGGTGGTGCTGTCTTGTTGATTATCTGCCGGTGAGGCGACTTTGTCCATGATTTTGATTGTCTTCCTGTCTGACTGTAATTTGTATGCAACAATAAATTTAGTTTTAACAATTTAATCTACATAATTGACACAATAACCGACGTCATGCCCAAGAAAAACAGGTTGACTTACGTTTGGTAATGAAAATTAGTCTTTATTCTGGTTCTTTCCTCTCCGTCGTTGTTCAAGGTCACCTCAGCCCGATAAATCTAGATAATTAACAGAATATTTAGGTAAAAATCAAGCTAATAACTGCTTTTGCCGAGTGCTTATGATAAATTTTATGAATATCTCACAAAATAAAGGTACCGGCTATAATTTTTGCGTGGGGATAGAGTAGGTGTTCACGGTAATTATAACTTTATATGATAAGATAAGGATGTAAAACTCCAGAAAATTATTTACCAATTTGATTTTTCTTGAGCAGATTTTCCAACAATAAATAATCAGCAGTCCACAGTGATGCCGTGGTCCCAGTTCCTGATTAGTTGACTCCCTTCCTGGTTTTGTACCAGCTCACCTGTCTCCGTCAACGAATTAACTAGTTTCCTGCACAAATTATAAATATTCAGTGACTCATTCACCAGAGTTTTGAAATTGGAAGGTTAAAAATACTATTTTTAATGAACAAACTACTCACTTCCAGCTTAATTTATTTAACAAATCACTGAACACACATTTGACTTTGTTCCTTTAACTAAGATGAGCATTAACACTTAGAAAATTGGCAATTAATTCAGCAAAAGTTGAGAAAAATACAAACTTTAGATTGAGATTGTTCTCCTCGCCTTGCAAATCCAACTTGAAATGACGATCCTCCCACTTTGGCTCTTCACTCGATCTTTCCTTTCTTGAGTATCCAAAAACGTTATCTCAAGAAGCTCGTGATCCTCGTGGTCTTGGTCTGTAATATAAGTGCAGAAGCGTGCAAGACCATCTACACTTGAGAAACAGGATGCTTTCAACCAAACAGGATGCTAAGTTAGTTTTTTTGTTGGTTTGTCGCTTTCAGCTACCTTGCGCTGAGCATTGAACAAGCCCCTCTCGTTATCTTTTTTCGTAGGGACGGAGAGTAACGTAAAAACGTTTTTCAAACCAGTCGCTAGATTCCTTCCAAGTGAATATTGAGCATTCATTGTCGTCTACACGAGGAGGAAATGACATTGACTATGACTGTGTTGCATTTGCTTGGTGAAAAGCAGCCAAATGATATTTGTGACGAGCAAATTACATAGTACAAAATAATTCAACTATTTATTATTTGAAAAATGATTTTCACGTCAGTTTTTTACAACTAATTCATATATATTGATATTGATTGATCTGTTTTCAGCGAGCAAGTAATAAAACCTTTGACATGGCACACTATTCAGCCACATACAGGTCAACAAAGAGCTGAGGATGTTCTTGTGTCATTCTTTTGAAAGACTGTGTCTTCCTTATCTCTTCCTTGTTTCTGAGAAAGGAAAATAAAATTAGCCATGTCAACACCATAAAAACATTTCTTATTTTACTCACCGATTTATAAAACCAACAACTTTCGTCTTCAAATAGGTGGCCTTATGATGATGTGAAGAAGTTCGGGAGCACGATCAGCGAGAAGGGCTGTTTTCCCCGTGTAGATGTACTCCAGCATCCCTTTTATTACTTCATCGTCAAACTCAAGAATCTCAAGGGATTCAAGATTAGTTGACGCGAACATGGTAGCAAACACGCTACTTCGAGCTGAAAATGGAAAATACAGTGAAATTTATTAATTAAAGAGTGAGTTTGTTGCAAATAAAATGATCAGCAAAGTCGATTTACCTGCTAGTAAAGCTTTATGTGCGTGGAGCACATTTTGGGGGCTGATAATGGTCAAATCGGACATCCGCGAGTGTTTCAGCAAATTCCCAAAGTCATTGACAAGTTGCTCTTTACGTAGTGTCTTCCTTTCTTCAGCTGAAACGGCGCGGGCGACTGTACAACCTTTGGCAATTTTGCTAGTAAGCTCCCCTTCAACGCATACCCTACAATGGATCTTTATCGTGTCATCTACCACCAGACGTCGGGTGGGCTCCATGAGATCTGAATATAAGAGGAGCTTATTGTAGCCCCACCTCGACGTCCCATTCGTAAACTCACAAGAATGGGCGGTTAAGCTTCCTGCAAAAACATCTATGTTTATCACGAATAAAAAATGAGTAAAAATGACAAATTTTGAACCCACCTGCTTGTTTACCAGGTCTTCCCTCGGCGTCCAGGATAGTGATTTGGAACCGGGCCTTCAGCTTACGGTTAGAGTTATTGTCAGTGCCCCCGAAAGCAGCTAGAACCAGACTGACTGCAAAGTACTCCTGTTCTTCGGACTTCCTCTTCGGAACAACTTTCAATTGCCTGACAAAGATGTATACAAGAATGCACTTGTATTATGTTCAAGAAACATAAAAGTTTACAGACAGACAAAAAAGTGATTCCCATAAAGTGGGTACACCACTTGGTAATGTCAAAACTGATATATTAATTACCACTGGTGATTTCCTTTGGGGCCACCTAAGAAAAGTGGGGAGCGGATCTCTTCCGACATATTCAGAATGGAAAAGTTCTTTAAACTCCACAAAAATGCGAACTCATCCATTTCAACCTGAAACCCAATGGAAGATCACGTTTTCGTTACAAGTACAAAATTTTATCCCTCTCCATTAAAAAATGTATCATAATTACCTCAGTGGAGGCCACACTGTCGACGTTTTCTGGACTATAATCAGTGCAGTGTCGTTTAGCTGGCCCTGTTGGAAGCACGGAGCTAGATCCAGCAGTTGCTATCATCGACCGGACCCCCTGGACTAGGGGCCATAACCAGGGGCCCTGGTAATTCCCACCTTGGTTGCTTGCCATGTTTATTTGATTTTCAAAGGGTCCACAAGTGTGCTGAAAAGAAAATCAGTTGAAAAGTTTATGAAATTAGATTTTAACTTTAATAGAACTAAATAAATGTCAACTATCTACCTTGCTAATTTGTAAGCTGAGAGCACGTGGTGGAAGTGCTAATTTATAGCAAGATTAAATATCGGTGAGCAAAATGATAATATTATTTGCAATCCTGGAGTTATTCTAATTATAAATCACTTTAAAATGATACGTTTCCGGACCGAAGACTAGTTCAAGAATAGAGAGAGAGAGACCGAAGGCACAACTAGCTAATTGTGAATAGTTAATTAACTAATCAAAAAGGAATCAACAATATCCCAATGAAATGAAAAGTTTTGATACTTGAGTTGGTAAATGGGTAGGCAAGTGGCTGGCACATCTTCACACGAAAGAATTCGAGATGGAGTAAATCTTCATGCTGAAAGTTGAGACCGCGTTCAGTTTATGAGCAGACGGAATTTATGTACACTCAAAGCGCTACAACTTTTATCAGAAAATAAATGTAAACCACATCTCCTTCTCATATTCTTGGTAAAAACACATTTCTTTATGTTTGTTACATGTATGTATAGTATTGTATAGAGTTTTTCAGCATTTAACGAGGTGGGTTTAAGAATTTATTTCAGCATCCTGAAGTCGCTAATTTGGGGTTTGATCCTTGACAGATTTGCCTGGGATATATGTCTAGGAACGCAACAGGTTGTATACAACATGCATCTCCAACATATCCCACGATACCCTATCCTATGACAACGTGAAGTTATCTAACATCCGACAAGCGTGAAG
Organism: Orchesella cincta; assembly: GCA_001718145.1. Taxonomy (NCBI): domain Eukaryota; kingdom Metazoa; phylum Arthropoda; class Collembola; order Entomobryomorpha; family Orchesellidae; genus Orchesella; species Orchesella cincta. The sequence continues at coordinate 39,160 of LJIJ01001085.1, forward strand.
TTATCCGACGCCCGATATCCGACTAGCGTAAAGTTATCCGACGTCCGACATCCGACAGGTGTCAAGTTATCCGACAAGCATGAGAATATCCGACAAACAGAAATTATTTGACAAAAGAGAACGTTAAATTATTCAACAGTAATTAATTACGGGACAAATATAACTACAGATGTATATGAGAAATCCTCGCTAAATTTCATACGAAAGATGCGTGTATGAGAAAGTTGAGATGAAATATCAGAAACAATCTTTTTATTTAATATCAAACCAGAATGGTTTGTATTTTATATGAGAATGAGTGGATTTCGTGTCGTGTGGGTTTAACAACTCAAAAAAAACTGGATTAACTTCAAGGTTGGAACACTGGCTTTTTAGGTCAAGGGGAAAAGCCTATTGATTTTCAGCTATATCTATAAACTTATTCGTAATTAATTAATCACAATTAGGTTTAGTCGTCGATCAAAATCACCATTAACCAAAATTTTCACATTGCCCCAATGAGACTTGCGCTACTTTTAAGTGGCATCTTGGTAGAATTGGGAACAGTAAAGGCAGTTGCAGCTAGCGTACAAAACCCGGTTAGCAGAATTCTGTCGGTCACTCTCTGTTAACACAGGCAGGTTACGAAGTTTCAAAAAATTAAGGTTGATATTTTGGCTTCCCAACTAATTCGGGTACGCTCTTTCGACTGGGAGTGAAAGTTTGCTCTAACCTCTGTCAATTGAAAATAGGGTGGCTACCGGTTAAAGGTAGCAGAATTTGTCTACCTAGCTGCAACTGAAAGGAGTATACGTGATAATTAAGGAGTATAAGAGGAAATTGTGAAGGATAAGCAATAATCGAGGAAAATACGGATATGAGCTTGATTTTACCCGACTGGCTACCAGCCTTTTATGTACCTATAGGTCGCATAATTTAATACATATTACATAATATTAACATAATATTAATTTATGTGATGTATAATAACGAATTTAAGATATTCAATTTATATTATATTAAGAAGACTTTGTATCGCGTCTGTCTGTCTGTGAAAATGATAACTTTCGAACCGTTTTACTCTTTGAAATTCTGATTGAACCAATCAATAGCGTGTCCGGGGTCCTGGAATCAATGTGAAACGATAAGCTCAACCAATTTGATAAGTGTCACATAAAGCTTGTGATATTCGTAAGCTACTGCACTGCATTTTATCTCAATTTTATTATATACGTACCTTTCATATGAAATTTAGCGAGCATTTCTTATACACACCTGCAGTAAAATTTGTCCCGTAAGCAATTACTGTTGAATAATTTAACGTAATAGTTTGTCGAATAATTTCCGCTTGTCGGATATTTTCATGCTTGTCGGATGTCTGAAGTCGGATAACTTCACGCTTGTCGGACGTCGGATAACTTGACGGTTGTCGGATAATTTCCCGTTGTCCCTTTCCTATATGCACTATTATACATAATATGGAATAACTAAGTTATACAAAATAATTCTACACACAAATTTTCGTTTACTCCAAATCTATGCTGGTATTATAGAAAAGATTGATTATGCATGAAAATTATAAGTCCAATTTCTGGCTTTAGTAGGGGGTAAGTTGATACATTAGTAAAAAAGAATGCGAATGGACTTCTAGACTTCTACAAAAAAAAAGGTTGGTGATTTTTATGCAAATGTACATTTCATGATGATTATTACTACTTTTAGAGTGCTTACTATGTACCTGAAGCTCGTAGTAATTTGCCATTGTGCCTGGAATCTGAACAGGCTGAGATGCGACCCTGTGTTGTTAATGTGTTGTTTTTTATATGCAAGCAGAATTGACATTGAATCTTAATTTATTTTTTTTGGAGTTGGAGTGATGATGATTATGATGATGGATTATGTCATGCATAGACTGTTCGAAAATGAGTTCGACAAATGTTTGTATGTACGAGATTATGATTTTGAGCCACCAGTTCGTTTTTGTTCCAAACCTCCAGAAATCCCTTTTTCATTTGTTTTTCTTCGAACAGTCAAATCCCAAAGGTTTGAAAATGCAACCATATATTCGAAATAAACAAATGCATCAATATGACCTTGTTTCATTCTATAATCAATACAAAACAATTTATTAACAATGAAGACTAATTTAAAGGCAGACACAACTCAAATAGAAAAGAGTACAACAATTTAATGCTGAAAACGATACACTAATTTCCATGAAAGGCAGCCATATGATATTTCAACCTTTCCACAACTACGTAACGTCCACACTCCTCACAAGCTTCAGCTCGAGCTCCATCCCCGTGCAGCTTCACGTGTTCTTTGATAGGCTCCAGATTATTCGTGGTTTTGAACGGACACTCGTTACACTTGTAATATTTCGATTTCCCACTCCCAACCACTGTATAGCCCACTCCAGAGGTCTCATAATCATTAGCGTCTGGATGTCGACCATGTCGCTTTTTAAAATGGGACGCTATTTTTCCTATCCTCACAAAGCAGTCGCATTCCCTACAAATTTCAGTATGAGCCCCTTCCTCATGAAGCTTAGAGTGCAAACGAATGTTCGTAGAGTTCTTGGTTTCAAATGGGCAGTGACGGCACTTGAATTTCTGCACATTATCCTTCCAAAAAACGGTGTAGTGCGGATTGGAGTTGTCTACGAGTCGCTTCTCTCCGTCTTGGGATGATTTTGGAGGCCCAGAACAGTTTGGGAGGTGACAGCCAATACCGCCAGGGCGCATGAAGTGTCCGCAGCGATCACAAATTGTGTGCGGAGCACCCTCCTCATGCAGCTTGAGGTGATCTTGAAACCGTGTAACAGATTGGTGAAGTAAGGACACTGGAGGCAACCTCGCTGTAAATTCCCATCCTTCCTAAATGAGCGATAATTTGGGGGATCTAGTTTACTCTTTTTAGCGGGGCTTGGTTGTGGAGGGTTGTATTCAAGAGGGTCGGGATGGAATGAGGTGGATGGAGCCTCTGAAACTGGTTCTGAATCTGAAGCAGGTTCCAATTCAACATCGTCTGCTTCTGAATAAAATTGCGAAACATCATCACCATCTTGACCTTGGCTAATGGAATCTGAAAATAGTCCACAATTATAAATATTTGCAGTTTCTAAAATAAAAGGTTTGATCAAAAATATTTTACTTACTGGTCAACACTTCCTTTCGAACTTGAGTCCAAACTGGATTCCCATCGCTTTGAATATACTTGGTCTCTTCAATTTTGTCATTCAGTTCTGTCTCCAGTTGGAGCAGATGTTTTTCCAAGCTCGAAATCTGTTTGACAAGCTGGATACACTGATGCACAGACTTTCCACATGAAGCACAAGTTCTTATCCAATCTTCAGGCTGACCATTATTGTGATATTGGGTCGGAAACAAAGACAAAGTTTCATTGGATAACTTCAACATGTTCTTCAGCATGAAGAAAGAACGCGTATTCCCTTGGATTGCTGAATTCCTATCAAATCCTAGTGTCAACGGTTCGTCATCATGATAAGCAGGAAAATGATCATCCGGACTTATAATCGCTTCGCTTTTAACTTGAGTTTCACTACCTCCAACATTAGAAAACGTTGGAGATGCGCAAAATATGCAAGGGGAGCTCATGACTACACTTTTACTCCGTAATTTCACTAATTAAAATAGTTTTTATGAAAATGCAGTTGCAAATGTGTAAGAGTAATTCAAATCGAGTTGACAGACAGCTGAGTGAGTGAGTGCAAGTTGCAACCCGTTCTTGTGAGAATGAACTGACGATGATGATATATTGTACTCACTACCAATTCGCCCCAACAAAGCCGGAGCAGCTACTCAAAATAACATGAAGTCAAATGCACCAGGCTTTCCCATTCACTCACCTTGTATTATACCTTACGACCATCAATCTCAGTTCGGAAATGCGTTCGAAAATAAAAATAATGCTGTAAACAATTTTTTACTAAACCCCACAAATATTTATTTTGGTAAAAAAATGCACAACACGATTTAAAATAACAGTCAGAAAATTAATTAGAATAATACTTCAATATTTAATAATACTTTTTGTTGCAAAACATGATAATTATTATTGGAACACAAGACCATCTACATTTTGACTATACGCAACCCTCCAGCGTGCCGTTGCTTCCGTAATTCAGCCACTTTACTTCCCTCAGGGGGATGCCAGTAGCCTACATGTTTTCCTATATTCGCCACCACCCATCCACACTCTCTGCAAGTTTCTTGTAAAAAAGAACATAAAAAAGTCAATTGGTTTTCATAAAACATTGATATAATTTTCTATTTTAAAATTAAATTTTTACCTGCATGACTCTCTTGTGAATGAACCTGCTTTTTGTGCTTCTTGAGCCTCCCCGTAGATTGATAGAGAGCTCCACAATCCGCGCACTCATAATAACTCAACACATCAATCTTCTTAGACGGTCGGAGTTGGAGGAGAGGAGCAGCATGATAAGTCGTCTTGTGGAGTTCCATCCTCCTTGAACCACTTCCAACTAGAACACCACAGAAGGCGCAAGCCACAGCACCTGAGTCAGGCCCATGAAGTTCAAAGTGTGTCTTCAGTCTACAATAAGCAAGCGTGAGGAAGCCGCAGTCGAGACATTTGTAGCGAGTTTGTCGACCTTCCCGAAAAATGAGGTAGTTGAGAGGCGACGAGTTTGGCAAGTTGGGAAGTGTGTACTCTCGCACTTCACCCAAATCACAGGTCTCCATCTCGGGACAGGTGGGTTGCTGCTGAACGATAGACGCAGCCGGTTCCTCCGGTGGCCCTTCTTCTTCTTCTGGAACCTCCTCCAACAGAAAGGGATACTCACGGGCTTCTTCACCGTTAAAAGGATCTCCATTTATGAATGTTTCTCGAGAATCATCATCCTCAGTGTCTTTTCCAACAACGAGGGCATCAAATGAGTAAATTGGATGTTTGATTTCTAAAAAAATGCAATTAAAAAATAAATTGACTGATATTAATTATTAAAATCATCAACTATACCAAATTACCTTTTTCCCATGGATTGATAATTTCATCTCGAACTTCTTTCCAAACTGATTGCGAGTTGGGAACATCCTCATTCCCTCCACTTTCACGAATCTGGTCTTTCAACTGTGAAGAAATCGTAGTTAGCCTCTTCTGCAGCTTCAAAATCTCCTTGAAAGTCTCATAATAAGCTCTAACAGCTTCCCCACAAGTTCCACAAACGCTGACCCAAAACTGTGGGTCGAGTTGACCTTCCAACCTTCCTAGAAATTGACACAGCTTCTCCTCCTTGATCCCAAGAATGTTTTTGAGTATAAATACGACTTTCAGTTGCTCCGCAAGCAAGGGGCAGTCATCCCCCTCCAAACGAAAAGGATGATGATTATCCGGGTCAATTTTCATTCTCTTCACTTGTCCCGCGGCGGTGGTGAACGTGGGAGGGCAGGGTTCAGCACAAAATAAGCACTTATCTGCCTCACAACCATTATAATTAGCACTCATTTTGTAATCTGGAACTTTAGCTTGTAAAAACTTCAAACTTTTTAATTCAAACTCTTTAAAAGAATGACACATTCATCCGTCTGTCTGTCTGAGTTCAGAAATCACTGTAGTTCGACAATTTACTAGCTGAAAAATGAGTAAAACGTTTAAATTCCAATCATTAATCAATATAATACGATATTTTACCCTCTGGTATAACTAATCATGAAAATACCAACGGTTTTCAGTTAAATTAAATCCGATTCTTATTTACAAATTGTTTGACGTTTTCTCTTGTGTATAAATTATACAAAGACACTTTTCACTTTTCCAGAATAGCCTTAAAATCTCCCAATTTCAAAAGGCGACTTTCCCGCGCTTCAATTTTTCTCTGGTGTTTTGCTGTTTACATCTCTACCACGATGTTTGTCTTTTCTACGCCGAAAAGAAGAATGTGCTTCTCATCTCTTCTCAGCTGAGCAGTAAAAAGTGGAGGAATGGAAATTCCTTGGGGCAACTTGAGACACCTTTTTATCTCACCTGGTGGTGGATCCAATCAATCTCCAAAAAATGCTAATTTGACCCTCTCCTCTCTTGTTTATTTCCCTCGTTGTCAGCTGAGCTAAAAAACTGGAGAAAAATGTTGATTTTTCAGTGATTTGCAATTTAAAACTTGTGCAAAATGTCGAACTGTGTATTTTGCGCCACCTCCGTTCCCCTCACTTGCTCCATTGTCGGTGGAAAAGTGAAAAGGAACCAAAATCCTCGTGGGAAAGGAGCGCCTCTGGAATTTAAGGAGAATGAGGTGGATTATGATATTTTGGATCATTTAAAAACCTTTTATATTTTAAAGGAAATTCTCAAGCTCCGAAATGAAACCCTGCTCGAGTTTTTGGGGCTCTGTGAAGGGGAATCTTACCCAGAACATTGGGTTAATGTCTGTGACTTGTGTGGAGTTTATGTGAAAAAGTTTTATGAGAATCAAAAGCAAATTTTGAAGTTGGAGAAGAGCAATGCCCAAATTCTAAGTTTTTTGAGGGGAGAAATTGAAGAAAGTAGAAAGGATGAAGGGAAGAGTGGAGGACCCCTCTGGAGGAGGATAAGGAGTGAAGCTTTTAAAGGTAATTTTAGTTTTGAAATGTAGAAAGGAACTTTTAGAAAAATATGAAGATTTTTTTATTAAATTTTGGTTTATTTTTGAAGATTTTCGAACTGAACCATCTCCTCTGACTGGGGTAAAGATCAAGGTGGACCTGGATGCCACACCAGTACATCGGGAAAGTCAAAACACGACTGAAAATCATGAACAAATGGAGGATGGGGAGGCGACGAAAGGCTCGGCTGATGAGGATCGTGGCATGTTTCTTTATGCTTCCAGCGATGAAGATGCGAATGATATAACAGAAATGATAGGAAAAACAACAGATCAAGGTAATTGTGTTTTTAAAAATGATTTTTAGAAGTTTAAGGTGATGATTTAATTGGTGATTTTAAATGTAGGAATCCAAGTCGATGAAGAATTGAATTCACATCAACGTTCTGATGAAGGTGAGGAAGGGTTGTCAAAAGGAATTCCTTTTGAAGACGCAGAAACAACCGAGACTGACAAAGAGGTGGAGAGGATCATGACTCAGCGAGAGGAAGATAGGAGGAGCGAGATCCTCAGCGAGGATGAGGAGGATGAGGGTGTCTCATCCGCTTCAGAATCTGAACAGGAATCACAATCAGAAGCAGCTGTGCCTGTAACTGTGCCTCCCATTGTTGTAGACCTTAGTTCAGACGAGGAAGATGATGATGATGAAGAATATTACTCTCAAGCAGAACCAGACCGAGCCACATGTGTTTCAAAAAAGTCAGGAGAGACCGTGCCTGCAAACAAAGCAGACCTTCCTTCGACGCCTGAGTCACGAAAGGAGGTCCAAGTTAAAATGACTGATTGTCAGACACAAACTGATGATTGGAGCGATGATGATGAGTATAATGTGGATAAACAAACTCAAGAGGAACTTTCTTCTCCACCTCAAGTTGAAGAGGGGGCGCAATTGCGGGAAAATCAGACCAGTTGCTCCACCTCCACTGATCCTCCACCTGAAGTGATCAATGGTGTGGAGAAACAAAACCAAGAGAAAGCTTCGTCTCCACCGCCTCAAGTTAACAACCTTCTAAATGTTGGAAAAGAACTACCACCACCCATATTTATTGATCTTGCTGACTCTGACGATGAAGATGATGGGGAAAAGAATAAAGTGGTGACTTCCGAAATAACTGCATCAACCACTTCTCCGATTGACACTGTTGAAAAAACTTTAACAACTTCCAGCGTGACCGATAAGGATAATTTGGACAATACCAAAATAGACATCCCGGTTTCTACTGAAGTGGTGGCTCCTAAAGCGGCTGAGGCGGAAATAATGGTCCCAATTTTTGCTCCTTTGGTAGAAAAACTTTCCAAACAGGAGACACAGACACCACCACAAGTTCGTTCCACTCGGGAAGGAACTGAAGACAAACCATACGAGACAACTTCAAATACTCCTGAAGAAACGAGAACAACTCTTGAGACGGAAATCACTGTAAATGTGGCTTCTAACCACCAAGAGCTGGTGCCTGAATCTATTGACGTTTGCCCCGAGACTGAGCAGCAAGTAGCCGACTCCCAAGTTCAACCAGAACTTGTCCAGAATACGAATCAGGAATGTGTTCAGAATTTGATGCCTAAACCGACTGAAAAAATGGGAGTGGAGACAGTTGACGAAAGTTCCATCCTATTCAACTTGTTATTACACCCAGGTGCGGAAGATAATCAAGAGGAAACATCTCAACCAGAATCATCTACATCAACAGTGATAACTCGACTTGAGGAAGCTACAGCTGAAGCTCATCCTTCGGAACAAGTTGTAAGCGAGTTTACAATCCACTTTCAACCTCATCCGGAATCTGGAGAGGTTTCTAATCAGGACAGTCAACCAGAAGCTCACCTTGATGGAGAAATCCCATCCCAATCTCAATCAGAAACTCCATCCACAAACGGCTCCAGTTGAACCTGTGGAAAACCCGGTGGCTACTTCTCAACCTTTGCAAGTAGTTCCGGAAGCAATTGCAACTACCCATGCATCACGAGCAATTCCTACTCCAGTCATCACTCCAACTGCGGATATCTTCAACCTCAATCTACTCGCTTTGGTCACTCTTGAAGCAGCTGGAAAGGAGAAGGAACATCCAATAATCCCAGCACCATCAGCAAACTCCCAGTTACCCCCTCCAGAAAACATTGCGGGTAGCAGCAGCAACCCAATAGAAATCAATGGCCATGATGATCATCATCATCACAACGATACATCGTCCACAATTTCAACTCCTAACTCAAACTCCAACCAAACTGTGTTCCTGAGTGAGCCTGGAAGAAAGAAAATTTTCATCTTGAAGAAAAGTAAGCTAATTTTCTCCCAAAATATTTTCAAATTATATTTTTTTTAAATTTTGTCAAACTTTTTTTTTATAGAAATATCATCATCATCAGCAACATCATCAACAACAACAGCAACAACAACACCACCACCAGTGACGCAGACACCCATACCACTATCAATTGACTTGTTCAGGCGTCCAACAATCCTGCGCGGGCCTAGGCCCCCTTCAACATCAATCCCAGCTCCATCTCTAGTTCCAGCACCAACTCCGGAACCCTCCATTAGCTTTCAACCTGTTCCACCTCCTTCTAAAGAAGCCCCCAAACCTAAAAAGAAGCGCAAAGAACCTCCCGCCAACAAGCCCACCTTCCACGAAAACTCAGGTCATTTCCTCTGCCACATCTGCAAATTCAAGACGAAGATCATGGAGCGTCTCCAAAAGCACTTGGAGCTCGAACACCACGACTCCCAGAAAAAGATGCTTTGCCCCAAGCCCGACTGCGATCGACTCGTCTTCCCAAAATTCCTCCACGAGCATCTCCGTCTCGGCCATGGTCCGCCTGAGAAGCGAAAACAAGTTCGAAAAACTCACCTCACAGCTCTCCCCGAATCCCCGATCAAAATGAAGAGACTTGCACTCGAAGCCAGTTTGGAAGCAGCTCTCCCTGTCGTGCTAGATTTCGACCAGCCCCTCTTCAAGTGCTCCAAGTGCCCCGCCATGGAAGCTACCTTAGAAGACTTCAAAAGCCACCTAAAACTCCACGACGAAGGTTCATTCGCCGTCACCTGCAAAGACTGCGGTCTCACAATGCCCCCATCCCAACTAGAAGCCCATAGCAAGCTCCCCCATCACAAGAACACGGAGACCCCCACCAAAACCTCGCCCAAACCACCAAAATCTCCCGGAGAGCGCACCAAGTGCCCCAAATGCCCAGCCGCTTTTAGCAACAGGGACACCATGAAATCCCACCTGCGTATCCACGTCGAAGGTTCCAACGCTGTTATTTGTCCCGAACCCAACTGCGGCTGGCTAGTTTTCCCTCAGAGACTGAGCCATCATCAAATAAAGCACCACCCCGAAAACCACGAGAAGTGTCTCATGTGCAACATCAACTTCTTCAACAAGCTCAGCTTCCAAGAACACCAGAAGCTCCATGCCAACGGCCATATTTGTGAGCAGTGTGGCTATCTCTGCAAAAGCATAGCGCAACACAATGCCTGGTGGCATCCCAAGGGTGCTGGGCCCAAATCTAAGAATGGGAAGCGCGAGCAAACCTTGCCAAAACTACCGAAAAGTCCGTTGAAACGAGTTGAAGCCGGGGGAGCCATCGTTATTTCACAGAATAACGTGCAAGTCGTTGATGTGAGCGATGGGCGCGTCGAGTGCGACGTTTGTGGGTGGATGACGAAGAATCCAGAGAAACACAAGGTCAAATACCATCCCAAATCGGTGACGAACGGAGACAGCAGCCAAAAACCCGTGGAGAATCCTCAGGAATACATTGTGGCGAAGAAGAAGAGGAATGAAGCGAATTCAAACCCGCATTATACAACCTTCGTGGTGGAGGGAAGGAGGCATTACAAGTGCAAAGTTTGCGGTGCAAAGAAGAGGAGTTTGACGCTGTTTAGAACTCATTATAAGAATCATGAAGAGCCAGGAAAAGCTTGGGCTGCTGGGGCTGTCAACAAACAGGGTCAAGTTAAGAGGAAGTATCAGAAAAAGAAGACAACGTCTAAATCCAAGAAGGTGAAAAGACGTAGCACTAGAATTCAAAAGAAAAAATAATTTATGAGTATGTAGCTATAATTTCTTCATTTTATCTATTGACTGTAAACTCCTATTTTAAATCATGAGAATGTGCCCAAATAAATGACTTTTTAGAAATATTTGAATTTTTGATTTTGCATGTTTTCGAACGAACTTTTGAACATTTTTTTAGAGCTGTGAGTGGCAAAACAAAAACTCCAACGTGAGTAAATAGGAGAAGCTCTTGCATCTGCGTGCATGTAGATTGAGAGAGCTTCTCCGAGAGTTGTAGGGGAAGCGAGAAAAATACACGCTGGTAAATGCATAAAGCAAAATCATCATCATTCTCACGAAAAGAAAAGCTCTCATTGTCAGCTGGCTATCTACCCAACTTTGAATTGCTGCATTTGTTTTTTTGGAAAGTTGCAATTTTCAGACTTATCACCGGTTCATCTGTGACTAAAACCATTACGGAGGATTAACTTTTATTAGTTTTGCGAACAATTGCTTAGAAAATTAGAAAAAGGGATAGATGACAACTATGAATTCACCCTGTATATTTTGCGCATCCCCAACGTTTTCTAATGTTGGAGGGGGTGAAACTCAAGTAAAAAGTGAGGTGATTATTAGTCCAGATGATCATTCTCCTCCTCAGTTTCCTGCTTATCAGGATGACCATCCATCCACCCTGTTGGTTGACGGGAATTCAGCAACCCAAGGAAATTCTCGTTCTCTCTTCATCCTAAAGAACATTTTGAAGTTATCCAATGAAACTTTGTCATTGTTTCCGACCCAATACTGCAATAATGGTCAGTCTGAAGATTGGATAAGAACTTGTGTTTCATGTGGAAAGTCTGTACATCAGTGTATCCAGCTTGTCAAACAGATTTCGAGCTTGGAAAAACATCTGCTCCAACTGGAGACCGAACTGAAGGGAAAAATTGAAGAGACAAAGTATATTCAAAGCGATGGGAATCCAGTTTGGACTCAAGTTCGAAAAGAAGTGTTGACCAGTAAGTAAAATAATTTAGATTAAATCTTTTATTGTCGAAATTACAAATATTCATAATTTTGAACTATTTTCAGATTCCATCTCCCAAGGTCAAGATGATGCTGATGTGTCCCACTTTTATTCAGAAGCAGACGATGTTGATTTGGAACCTGCTTCAGATTTGATGGATCTCAAAGAAGAGGGTTCTCCACCTTCCACTCCAGTTTCAGAAGCTGCATCCTCCTATTTCTCGACCCTCTTGACGATAACCCTCCTGTTTTATCTGGGGGACTAAGAATCCCCGCTAAAAGAATCAAGCAAGATCCCCATCGCTTATTCGAGGTGGGAGGGAAATTACGCCGAGGTTGCCTCCAGTGTCCTTACTCCGCCAGTTCAATTACTCAATTTCAATTTCACCTCAAGCTGCACGAGGAGGGAGCTCCGCACACAATTTGTGAGAGCTGTGGCTACTTCCTGCGTTCAGTGGATTGGGCTTCCATCTCCGTACTGTCCTGCTGCTCCAAAAGCATCCCAAAACGGAGGAAAAAAGCATGTGGACAACTCAAGTCCACACACTCACCGCATTTACAAAGGATAATGTTCGCAAATTCAAGTGCCGTCATTGTATCTTCGAAGCCAAGTACTCTGCGAGCATCCGGGAGCACGCCAAGCTTCACGAGGAAGGGGCTCAAACTGAAATCTGTAAGGAATGCGGTTGCTTCATGAGGTTAGGAAAAATTGTACACCATTTTCGAAAGCAGCATGGTCGGCATCCAGATGAAGCGGGGTATACAGTGGTTGGGAGTGAGAAATCGAAATATTACAAGTGTACCCATTGTCCATTTCAAACAAAGAATAATCTGGAGCCTATCAAAGAACACCTGAAGCTGCACGAGAAAGGGACTCGAGCTGAAGCTTGTGAGGAGTGTGGGCGCTTTGTAGTTTCCGGAAAGGTTGAATATCATATGGGGCCTTTCACTCAAAAGATGTTGAGTAGATCTTGCCCTACTAGTGACTAGATTTTGTAATGCAAATGAAATTCAATAGTTTGTAGCATCAATATTTTGTACTCTTTTTCACCTTCAATGTCAATAATGATATTCGGGTGGGTATATACAAAAATATGTAATTGAATTCATTTTTCTTCAAAACATTTCTCGAAACTCATTTTTCGAACAGTCCTATGCATATGAATATGAGGTAGGTACTATACATAATCCATCATCATTATCATCATCCCTCTCACAATGCACAAAAGGAAGAAGGTCGGCCTGCCTACCTCACGTCGCCTGCCAGTCTCTCCAACTCTAAGTGGGGTGTTGCTTTATCGAAAATTGCAGTTTTTAAGTGTAATTATTAGCAATGTAGAATTGTGACCAAAACATACACGTCGACAATTTTTGTTAAAAGTTTGTTAGTAACTGCGTCAGAAAATTACAAAACACGAACGAGGGACACAAATATGATTTCATCCTGCATTTTTTGTGTATCCCCAACATTGCCTAATGTAAGAGGAGAAATTTATGTATCTGTATAAACTACATTGCAATAGGTTTCTATTTTTATTTCGAGAAGTAAAATGAGAACTTATTTATAACATTTTATAAATGGCACACTTAAATTGTAGATCTTCAGTTGATTGTTATATCGCTGTTATGTAGTAACTATTGTAGTAAATATTACTGTTACGTTTATAACTTTCTAGGAAGTTTACATATGTGTAAAATGTGGTACAACTTTCTTTAGTAAAAATATTCATTTATCAGTATCAATTTAATTGCTATCTGATTTGTATTTCTAATTTTTCAGCATTAAAATTGAACACATTTTAATATATATTTACTTGGCACATTTCATATGTAGCTTTTCAGTCTCTAATTATTTAAATACTGAACCAATTTTTCATCTTCCCTTTAATGATGAGACATACTTGGTTGCTTATCTGGAAGAGGGCTGAACGCATTGGTGGAGGCGATTCCAAAGACATTTTTATTGCGGATTTTTCTGCAGCAAATCTGTCAAATGTAATAACTTCTATTAGGATTTCATGATCACATTTTTAATCGGCGTAATTTTGGTGTGAGTTAAACTTACGAGCATTGTCAATGATTTGGGGCTTTCATTTGAGTATTCTTCACTTTATTAAGCTGACGGACGAACCAGGACAGGGTATTTTCTCAGTCCGCTTACCGCAACTCGAAGCAGCGCTCCCTTTCTTCGGGATGTCAATCACGAAAGTGAAAATTAATTCTTTCACTTTTCACAAGCCAACCGCAAATCCAGAAATCTTTCGCTTCCCCGTCTTGTGAACCTCACTGTGTTGACGGAGTTTTTTGGCCTGGCACAAAATTTGTGGCCACATTCTACACAATTAAATACCAAATGGAGCTTCTTCCTTTTGTGCTCCGCACGGGCAATTTTTCTGGTGATGCTGCTTCTATGCCACCTCGCCATTCCTCTTCTTCAAAACCCACCGCAGGACTTGCACCTTCTGACTTCGAGCCGGGTTGTGGTGATAGCCGAGGTGGCTCTCCAATTCTTTTTGGGTGGAAGCAGTGAAGTTTGCCTGACTGCATTTATGGCTTGGGGAAGTACATTGTCCGGTGTGACGACTTTTAGTTGCTTTGGACCTTCGTTGCTGGCTGACTTGTCCTCGTTTCGGTTCTTCTCAGCTAAATGGTTCTTTCGCCAATAGGTGTTATTTCATCTCTCCCACATGAAATACTTCGTCTATTTCAATCGAGTTCCAACCACGATTCAGGTCCCTGCTGCTACTTCGGTTCTACTGCAAAGTTATAAATAACGCAACTATATCATTGTCTACATTTTCATCGTTAAAAGTGCTTAGTATTAAATTACCGATTGTCACTTCATCTCGAATTTCTTTCCAACAGTACCAGACGTTTCCACCCTCCAGCATTTATCGTGTCTGAATGTTCTTCTTCTAAATTTGATATCCTTTGCATCTCCTCTTCTCCAGCTTGCAAGTTTCTTTCATCGCTTCAAAAAACGCCCGAACATTTTGACCACAAGGTTCACACACTCCAACCCAGAATTCTTGGTGGAGTTGACCATCCAGCTTCCCAAGAAACTCACAAAGCTTCTCTTTTCCAATCCCAAGAATATTTCGGAGGATGAGAATCGTCTTCAACTGCTCGAAACTTGGGGACATTCCCACATTGCTTGGAAAGATGGGGGGAAGAATGAGTTTGAATAGCTGAAGCCAAGCTCAGTGTTTATCAAACGGGGTTTAATTTTTACTCGACTTAGTGTCCCATCAAAATGAAAATGTTGGGGACACGAGAAGCACAAAAAAATGCATGGATTGGACACACTTTTCAGTACTCATGTTTTTCGTAGTTTTTCTTCTAAAACACAATACTTCAAACCGTTTGTTTACTGTCTAATTACACCACAATTATTATTAACAATTAGAATGGAATGAGTATGCAGAGCTTTGACACCTCTAAAAATTAGTCGTGAAATACAAAACAACAATAGAAAGCAACAAAAGAGAAGTGCAAAGCTTTCTTGTGTATATTATGCATAAAAGAAAGGCAGAACAAAAATGTACATAGTAGCTAGCTCGCGGTGGACAAACGGAGTAATGTGAGAAAGACTGGATGCACAAACTACATCGAGTGTTGGAAGTTGTGTAGCTTTTACTATCATTGTGTTTCAAACTCGTGCATATCGGAAACTGGAGATATACCTATATGTTTCTCTTTCCTATTCGCTTGTTGGATACTATTTTATATACAAGTTTTGTGAAAGTTCATTACAAGTTATAATGGACTGTCAACTGTCATGTTTTTGGTTTGTATGTATTGACTTTGCTCGTAGGGAAGCAATAGCTGTGTGTGTTGTTATGTAATGTATAGTGCGATACGAACCCTGTGAGTTGGGTTGCTTCTAGCATGAGGATTTGCTCGAGCCCGCGCTCTTTTGTTGCACATCCAAGAGCAACAGATAGAAGGCGGACTGACAGGTGAAACCGTGTTCAGTTATCTATTATTATTATTCCTAGTCAAACGTGTGGAAGTTGAGTAGCTTTTGATTTTGACTGCCAATTTCTCTGACATAGTTTAAAATCTATTAGTCGAGTTGTAAGTTGCATTACATCTTGCTTTCCTTTAACTTTCATTCCGATCCCGTGAAAACTGAAGCCAAAGATTTGTTGTGATTCAATTTTGTTCAGTTTTTACCTTTTTAAAATTGAAACATTATATTGTGGGAGTGACTTTGTAAATGTCAATTGTGTAAAGTCGTCATGGCGTCAAAATTAGGAAATCCTAATAATATAGACTTGCTCTGTGTTGGAATGTGGTATCATTGTCGGAGTGAGAAAGGAAAATGCACCTCAATGTTCTACTCCATCCCGCGCTGAAAGCACATTTCAAGGAAAAACACCCCGGTGAAGAGTAAGTACTGAAAAAACTTACATTTAAAATTACATTAAAGTTTCAAAAATTTGATTTATTGTATTTATTTAAAATTTGAAATAAGACGCTGTCCAAATAAATTAAAGTTCAATTGTTTTTTTGGTTTTGTGTGTTTCTCCTTAAACAGGCTGAAGTTGCCCGACAACCTCTCTCAAGAGGAATTAGACGGAAAAATCACATTAGTAGAGAAACCCAAACTTCGAGTGTACATTGTGAGGTGCCGGTTGTGTTTCCTAACCTTTGAAAGCCAGAGCCACCTCAACTTCCATCGTAAGAAGCACCCAAAGTGCTATCTGGAACGGGGTCAAGGTCACCGCAGCTCTGAGAGAGCGAGGATCACCACTTACTCAACTGGACGACCACCGAAACCCAACGGAGTAGATGTAAATGTCCCACAGGGGACCAGCGTATTTCAGGGTGAACCTGAAGTCCCGAAGAAACGCTCATGCACGTCAACTGGAGGTGAGGTGGAACCTACTAAAATGGCACAAAACACGGGGAAAAAGACTATTGAGCGCAGCTCTACAAAGACTACTGCTCCAAATGTCATTTCCACCGCTGGGTAAGAAAATATTTGATATTAAAACGAGTCGAAGGTGTGATTGACCTAATTTAAATTTGTTTTTCGAGCAGGACAAGCACCAGTAAGAAGCACGGCTTCCCCCAACCATCAAAGTTGCCAACTAAAAGGGGAAATGCTGCAACGATGTACAAGAACCCTCGAAAACTCCAGGATCGACTGAAAGTCTTCAAATCATCAAAAGCCTCCCAGAATTCTTTGAGAAAAATTCGCAAACTTGGAGTCGAGAAGCCGAGCAGGTCCAAAAGTGGCAGCAAAGCCATTAAACCAACTGCAGCCGGGTTAGATGGTTTAGCCGCACATTACCGAAAAGTTCATCCAGGAAAGAAACATGTTGCTGTTAACAGAGCTGTTGGGTAATATAATACTAAACTAAAATTAAATCGAGTTGAACAAACTGGCTAGAATTTCCTAGCTTAAACTATGAGGATGGTGATAATATGATTGTTTATTTCTTTCATTTTGGAACAAGTCGCAAGTTTACTAAACCTGACGAACCAGAGGGTAGTGGCAACAAGTCTGGGGCTATCAACCACGTAGCTATTGCGTAAGCAAACGTACTTTAATTATTCCAATCTACTCACCGGATCAGAAGTTAACTATATGATTGCTTTTCTAACAGTGCAAAAAACATTAAGGGTGGCAAACGAGCAGTCACGCTAGCCAAAACCTAGAAGAAGACCATTCATAAACACAAAAAGCCAATTGTAAAACGTGAGAACTCCAGTAAGAAAGAATCAACTTCTGGAACGAAGAGAGGGAAGTGATGGATCAGAAAAGGAGGCACCGAAGCCCCCATCTCAAGTATTCGCTGCCCCTTCCGAACTATGTCCAAACCCAGGTCTAAAACACATCGTCATCTTCACGAAGAAGGTGCTTCTTTTGTTGCTTGCCAAACTTGCGGTGTGTTTTTGCAGCCAACGAATAAAGCTCTGGCTGCACATAACTTACGTCGCCACAGGAAGCCAAGAGAATCTGCGAATCAAGAAGGACCAGTTGTTGATCGAACGAATCGATGTTTGATTTCTTAAGTTAACATTGTTGTTAACATTATTATTAATTCTTTTTAAATTTATCTTTCATTTGTAATTGTTAGTTTTGTGATAGTCAATCAATCTACTGACTATCCATTTTGGTCGCAAACCTGATAATAAAGTATACCTAATTATAACAAACATATTGCAAAAAACATCGAAATTCTACTCAAAATATGCATGCACAAGTAGACTTGAGTTTCCCATTGCATTGCCGTGGAGTGTAGTCCAAGCTATCCTTCTCATCTCTTCTTTAAGTGTGGTCTACAGTTGTGCTCATTTTGTTCTCATATATACCCAAATACAATAAAATCCCAGGCGGTGAGTCCAAAAGTTCTTCCAAAGAAGATATTCAAAGAGGATAAGTGTATGTACACTTTGCATGCATGGGACAAAAATGTAAACATGTTTTCAAGAAGTTGCCCATTCCTACCAATACAGTGATCATTGGCATGGGGTTTTTGGTTTTGGGAGCACTCGAGTCCGTAAAATTTATTTTATACTCATATTCTTAAACTTGAGCAGTAACAAATCAATATCAAACAATATACTTGGCGTTCCAAGTAATTTTTCTTTTGTTTTGTTTGACTTTAAAATGAATGGAAATGCGTCAACTTCGAGTGACATAAGTCGCAGTGAAAAGGAGAGTGTGCCACTTGTTGACAGTTTCAAATGCTCAAAAACGCTCTGCATCTTTTGTGCGAAGGAGGTTCCACCAGCGTTTGTTATCGAACGTGGGAAACTGTTGAGAGTGAAAGAGGAGATGGAACTCAACTCGTTTGGCTGTGATGATTTCGTTTGGCTAAACAGTTAGTCTCGTCAGAAATGTCAGAAGATTCCTCACAATGGTTTATTGCCTCG